>JAOEHX010052310.1:2805-18407 GCA_025448015.1 Bolborhynchus lineola
GCCTGTGAGTGTTGGTGCCTGCACAACCTGGGTGCAGCTCCCCACTCTTGCAGAGTGAGACTTGGGAAGGTGAAGAGGAAGTCACAGAGCTATGGGGGGTCGGGGATGAAGCCTCAAATCCCTGTGACCACAGAGTGGGGTGTTTTGCCTTGTCCTGGGATCTGTGCTGGTAAAGGGCATGGAGAGGCTGGAGAAGGACGGGTGCAGCTCCCAAGTGAGCTGTGAGGAGGCACATTGAGATCTACAACCTGCATGGGGCTGTCACGGTCCAGCTGAAGGACATGGGGAGAATCACCCTGGATGTTGCAACACCCCTCAGCATCCTTTGGGAAACCACTGTGACCCACTGCTCTCTCAGCCCCAGCTATTCAGTAGAGCAGCAAAGCAGAGGGCTCAGGCTGTGCTTGCAGATGTATTGAGTTAGTTTTTCACTGCTCTATAAAAAAGAGACACTGGAGGGTAAAAAAAGGGAAGTGATACTGTTACAATCAGCACGGTGTGTGATAAAGATTTATTGCAGGTAGAAAGCAAATAAAGGTATGGTAGGAACTTCTTTATTACCCATATCGTGATTGCTTATGTGATCAGTGACCTGGAATACATTCAAATTCATGTCAAATAAAAGCCCAGTAGAAGGAGATTTTGCTTCCCTCTGCCTTCTGGTGACATGTGGGCAGCAGAAAGTGCAGCCAATTGCCGTGTTTACCCGCTTCCTGCTTTTCTGGAAAGTCAACAGTTTTTAAAGGCATAGGCTGGCTCTGAATTAAGAAACTTGCTCTGGTTGAATTAAGGTCATTGGTGGACAAATGGTGTGTAACTGTGTGGGGCATTTACTTCTTTATGAAGTTACTGTGTCCGGCCCACCCCACTCTGCTCTCACCATCCTGGCCTTCTCTGAGCCCTTTTCTTCCTGTTTTGAGAAGGGGACATCACTGAAGGCAGGCAGCAGAGGACCAAAGTATCTCAAGAGACCCAAACAACATGCAGACACCATGCTCATCACTGGTCTAAGGTTACCAAAACCCTATCCAAGCACTTTGGTGTCCATGGCAGCCCACTGGTGCAGGTGGACCTGATGCCACCCCATTCCCATTTGATCATCACTGGTTGCCCCAAGCCTTCTGCTTTGGGACAAGACCTCAGAAACCCACTGCTCTGCAGGCAAGTCCTGGTGGTTGCACCTCCAGGAGGTACCCATAGGCTCAGATAAGGCCTGAACGGTCTTATCTGCTCATTGCTTTCAGACCATTCTTCTTTTGGTGGTTCATCCATCACTAGTTAACAGGGCACCCTTGCTCAGCTGGCTTTCTTTGTGCCCTATCTTTAACCTCCTACAAGTAAATACCCTTTGTACACATGTATCTGGCTCCTTGATAATGTATTGTATTCCTTCCACCACCAAAAGCATTGGTGGCATGAGCAGAAACAGTCCATTTAGATAAAAAGCAATTAGCACCTCTCAAGGCTGGTATATATTGTTAAGGAAAAGGGCCCTCACAGGAGGCTGGTGAAATTCCTCCTTGCTGGAAAGAAGACAAAAAGGCTGAGGTTATTTCAAAGGAAACCTCTCCTGCAGATTTGGAGATGCTGGGTTGGTTTCTTTTCTGAAAATTAGGTAATAAATCAGTCTTTTCTTGCAGTTTTAGGCCAAGGGTCAGGTTTTGGTGATCAAGTTGCTGTGGTCTCTTGAGAATGGAAGAAGAGTTAGTAATAAGCTCAATAAACCCCTTAAATTCAATGTTTCATGTAGTGCCCTATGGCATGGTCCTGGTGCACCCTTTCCGTAGGCAGCCTGGGGGGGTGTCGTGGAGGAGGCATTTGGGGGTTGCAGGACAAGCACTCAGCCCAGCAAAACATCCTGATCTATTTTATAGCCCACGCCCCTCGTTTCTATCATCACACATGATGGGGTTTAACAGCACAGTGCAAAGCAGTTTCTGCAAGTCTCTGGGAAGGGCCATGTATCTTCATTTGTATGTTAATCTGCATTAAATAAATGTCACTATAAACAACTTGTATCTCGGGAGAAGGTGGAAAGCATATGGGCATTTGCCAAACAGAGGTTATTAATTTTACACTTTCCATCTGGAGCCTATAAAGGGTCCTTTCTTAGAAACAATAAGGACCCAAGGTCGCTGGAGAGCGCTGGGAAGGCTCTACCACGTGGGGTGTGAGGGCCATAAAGCCTTTGTTCCACCTCCAAGGTGCACATGCCCGTGTGAGAGTGCTTTGTTAAAGCCCGTGTGCATGCCAGGACACGCTCTCCTCTACTTGTGAAGCTCCCTGCACCCGTAAACCTGAGGAGAAGCTGACATCAGTGCCAGGAGGAGGCACGGGAAGGGGTGCTTTGCTGGAGGGGGGCCAGGGAGGAAACGTGGAGCTTTTCCCCCACTGATGCTGGGAATGTGTCATAGAATCATAGAATGCTTTGTGTTGGGAAGGAGATGAAGATCATCTAGTTCCAAATATCTGCCGTGTGCAGAGACGCCTTCCACTAGACCAGGTTGCCTGAGGCTCTGCCCAACCTGGCCTTGAACACTGCCAGGGATGGAGCATGGTGTGCTCATGTGTGTCATGAGATGTGCTGCTGCAAAGTCTCCCTGTTCATGGAGAGGAAAGGGTTAAATGTCCCATCCCTTGGAGAGATCCAGCCATTGTGGACATGGGTGAGAGAAGTGTTGTATTGGGAATGCCTAATCTTGTTTGATTTCAGAAGCTAAGCATGGTCAGGCCCTCTTAGTGCTTGAATAGGAGGCAGTTTGGGAATACTAGGTGCTGTAGGCTCATTTTGGATGCTGGAGAGGGACTCTTCATCAGGGATTGTAGTGCTGTATTGTATTGTAGATTGTAGATAGGACAAGGGGTGATGGTTTTAAACTGAAACGAGATGTTCAAGGTAGCTGAAAGGAAGAAGTTCTTCCCTGTGAGGGTGCTGAGGTGCTGGCACAGGCTGCCCAGAGAAGCTGTGAATGCCCCACACCTGGCAGTGCTCAAGGCCAGGCTGGACAGAGCCTTGGGTGACATGGTCTAGTGTGAGGCTTCCCTGCCCGTGGCAGGGGAGCCGGAACTCAATTATCTTAAGGTCCTTTCCAACCCAAACCACTCTATGATTCTATGTGCTGCTGTAAAACCCCTCTGTGCATGGAGAGGAAGGGGTAGATGTCCTATGCCTTCGAGAGGTCTAGCCAGCATGGCCATGAGAAAAGGGATCTTGCTTGTGTGGAGGACATGGGTGGTGGGACACGATGAGGCCAGTATTTCATGCAGAAGTAGCAAGATTGTCCCCAGAAGACCCAACTGTGTCCCCAGAGCTGGGTCACAGGTCTGTGCTGGCCATGCTGGGGGTGAGCAGAGCTGGTGGCGGTGCAGTCACACTGCCCACAGCAGGCTCAGGGTGACGAAAGGCTCAGCAAACACCTCTAAACACCACGGGGTTGTTGCCACGCAAGGGCTGCTGCTCTTCAGGCCCTTGTGCAAGCTGCCCCGTGCCCCTCATCTGCCCCCCCGGCTCCTCCTAACCTGCCATCCTCTTGCTTCCCGTGGTTCTCGTTCCCTTTCTCCTCCTTTTGTTGCAGCCCTTGTTTGCTTTTCTCACCGCCTGCCCCTCTCCCTTCTCACCCCTGCGTTTATTGGATTTCTCTCTTCGCTCTCGTTTCTCCTCGGTCCCTTCCTTCGCCGGCGTTCCCGAGCAGGAAACAAAACTCAGTGGGGTTCGTGCTGCTCGTGTGAACTTTTGACCCTCCTGGGTGATGTTGGAGTCAGTTTGAGAGGCAGTGGCATAAACGTGCTGCTGCCCCTCGCACCTGGATCCCAAACATCCCCCCCGAACATCCTCCCAGGTGGCCCATGGCGCCGGGGGTCCACACCAGGCTTGGCAATGGCATCCCAGCAGGACCTGAGTGGTGGGGAGGAGAGTGAGGAGTGACCCAAATATTGCTTCCAGATATCCATGCATGGGTCAGAAATGTGTTGGCAATGAGTTAGTTGGTCTCAAAGGTGAAGAAGAATCCAAAATCAAGTAGATGGAGCTGTACTGAAGCTCCCTCACTGCCAACAGGCTGCTGCTTTAAGCTTTTAAAGTTCCCTCCCAGTCTGTTTTTAACAGATCTTAGTCCTTAAACCAAGAGGCCTTTTGGTTTAAAATAACTCGATCAAAACCCTAAATGAAACCAAACCAAAACCCCCATCTGAGGTTATCACAGGAGGCAAAGTCAAAAAACCACTCCCCATATGCTTCTGGACACCCAGGGTTTACACTAAAAAGTGGGGGGGGGACAGGTTTTTAAAGAGCATCTTGAGTTTTGGGGGGGTCTGCAGCAGTGCCAGGGTGTTCTGGAGCTGCTCCCTGGATACTGCCCATCTCGGCTTGTATCTTATCTTGTATCTTATCTGTTAAAACTGGTTCCCTAGGAGCCTTGAGAAGCACCAGTTCTTATGCTCCAAAGTCATTTAGGTGAGCTGAAAACATCAGCCTGGAGCTGAAAGTAGAACCTCGCTTGTTAGGGGTGGGTGTTTTCAGATAGAAAGTTGATTTAGTTGCTGTTTTGGGGAAGGGAAAACTGGTTTGGTGTTGCTTCAAGAGCGTTTGAAAGGAAGAGTCACGGGGTGGTTGCTTCTGGAGAGGAGGTGGCCTCGTGCTCTCATTTTCCAGCCTCTCTCAGGCCACAAAGGGAAAAAGGATGTCAATAATAAGTATACTTCCATAGCCAAAGCAAATCCAGCCCTGAAATGAAGAGAATGGTGTGTATGAAAGGAAGGGAATGGTGCATATGATGTGTATTGAAGGTGGTGTTTGGTTGCTGTGTCCCGTGGCAGGGCTCTGTGTGCCCTGGCTCACAGGTATCCCATTCCCACCTCCCCACCTGCTGTGATAAAAACCTTCCCAGGGGAGTTTCTCCCACTGGGTTAAACAGAACCAGCTGCCCAGAAGCCCCCGGTTGCCAAACACACATGGGTGTTTTTCAGAGCTGCAAGTGCTGGCCGGCCTCTTGATGGGTATTTCTATACGGCCCCCAGCTCCGTCCTGCCCTATTCCCAGTCGGACCTGTCCCGTAACAAATCTATTCAGGGAGGCCTCTGAAAAGGGAGAAAGAAATGCCATCCATTCAGCAGCCCCTGCTCCTTCTGACACCCTCTGTCTCCCCATCCAGTTCATAAAGGACTTTCTGTTGGTTCGTGGCAACCAGGGAGCAGGAATGCCGCCGGCTGATCATGGTTTATGTCGTCTACAAAACGCCAACAGTATGGGGATCAGATGACCCTGGACGTGTTTATTGTAGTAGGGGAAATTAGCAATAAATAAAGGCAAGTGGGCAGAAGAAAACTGGGACCCTCTGGGACTCTTGTGTCTATAGGGTCAGAATCAAAAGAAGGCTTGATTTGCTCCTATAATTTAACCCAGCCCCTGGGCTCCTTTATCAGAGCAAGGACAAGGACATGCTAATCTGAGTGCCCATAATTTAACGGAGATATACTGTACTTACACTGTGCATTTGGAGGTGGCTGCATGGTCCCGTGGGGCCCCTGGTCCTGGCTGAGCTGCTGTTTCGTGTGAAGCTGCCTGCAGCGGGCTCATCTCACTGTCAGAAAGCAGCAGATTTTGGTGTCTTGTGACTATTCGGTACCTGTGTGTGTTTTTTTGGGCTAGGGCTGTGTGAGCAGAGGGGTTTAGGGCATGTTTTTTGCATTGGGATGCTGCTTTTCCCCATCTCCTCCCCATGGTGGGAGCTGGGAGGTGCTGCCTCATCTCATCCACCTCCACAGTGGGTGTCAGTTTAGCCATTTAGGCATCAGGAGGGGGTGTTTATGAGCCCTCTCTTCACTCACCCCATCCCAGCAGAGTGGAAGCATCCCTGCAGAGCCCAGTACTCCTCCATCCCACTAAACAGCCTGACACTGGTCACCTTCCCCTCTGGGCCTCTTATTTAGGAGGTTAATGGGATTACCCAGCAGCTAAATGGTGTGTGAATGGGTAAATGCAGTGCTGGATGAGGTCCCAAAAGCCCCGTGCCCCTGGGAAGGACAGGGAAATTACCACTCTGAAGTGCCACCACCAAGTCTGAGGGCTGCCAGAGCCAGGCTGAGGTTTGACCTGTACCATCAGCCTGGGAGAAGTGGCCTTTCCCCTCCCTTCAGAACTACCCACTCGCCTTGTTCCTAAGATACTTCCCCCTTCAGCAAGGATTGTTCTTCCCAGGGAAACAGACAGAAGCAAACCACGCCAGGGGTTTTAATAATCGGGGATGGCAGCGCAAGCCAATAAATTCTCTGCTTGAAAGATGAAAGACTACAGTTAAAGAGGGAGAAAAAGCCTCAACGAACAAAACCCTCTTCCCTCAGCCCCTGTGTGATGTCCCACAGGTGTCTGTGCTGCTTAACCAAACAGCCCTCTGCCCATGAAAGACAGGGCTGACAAAGCAGCGTCTTTCCCTTGTAAAACTCCCCCTCAATGGCTGGAAAAAACTCAGGCTGCTTTCTGTGTGTACACAGATGCTTTTATCTGTCCCTGCTCTAACTGCGGCATAAGCAGGATCAAGGCAGCTTTTGGCTCTGGCAGCGTGTGGGTATAAGGGGAAGGGGCTGGGGTGAGACCTGGTGGGTTCCCTTTGGCTTCAAAGAGGTCCCTGGCCAAAAAGGCTGCCCATGGCTGGCAGTGCCCTTCTGCCTCGCTGCAGTGACCCATGGCCACGGGCAGTCTGCCTTTGCGATGCCACATCCCTGCATTCCGCTGCCCCAGAAGTGATGGAGCTGCTGCGAAAACTATCCCTATCCCTCTCCCAAGTGACTTCTCCTGCACCTTCCCTACCAATGTGGTGGTGGGGAGCAATTAGGGACCCTACTGAGGGGCAGAAGGCTTGTTCTGTGAAATAAGCATTAAAATAGGTGATAATGGAGGAAACGAATGATGCCCAGAAGACGTTGAAGGTAAATATAATTGTAATGTAAACATGACGGCTTTAAATATTGGCTTTTATGTGACAGCTGCTCTCCGAGCACCTGCTTTAGGCTCTCATTCACCACGGCAATTTAGAGGCAGCAGCTTTTGTTGCATGGCACACACAGAGAAATGAAATATCCCAACATTCCGATTGTCTTGGCTTTTCCCCCTTCCATTTCCTTGACTGTGCTTCATGCCAACCCACTGAGACATGTCAATGCTGTCACCATCCTGATGCTGGACCATGGACACTGAAGAGATGCAGAAGGATAACATCCCAGCCCTTCCTCCGGAGCAGCTGGTGTCTGCTCTTTGGGCATGTGGGGCTGGGGGCAGCAGCTCGTGGGGTCCCACAGCTTTGAATCCTGAAATCACCCAGGTTGGAAAAGTCCTTTAGGATCATCAAGTCCAACCATTCCCCAGCACTGCCAAGGCTTTTAGGTACCGACCCCGTGACAGCAGCTATCCCTTGGTTTGAAATATCCTTGCCTTTTTGCACTGTTTTCTCTCCTGCAGTAAAAGATGGTGCAAGAGCACCTGTGACTATAGAAATTATCACAGGTTTCAGGGGTTTTGCATACTTTGCTTCATTTAAAATGCCAGTTTCTGAAGCTGTATTGTTCTGCAGTGAGCCCCTGGAATTCTCCCAAAGAAAACTGAGCTTTATCCCCCCCCTCCTTTGTTTTTACAGCCTTGAGACCCAGGAGGGAAGTAAAAATTACACCCATCCAGGAGGGTTTTTTTAATTATGTCCTTTTAAAGGTCATTCCATCACTGGGTATTAGTTCCGAGGAGTCCTTTCTGAACGCTGGTTGTAAGCAGCAGAGCACTTCCAAAGCCAATCCAACTCTTGGGAATGGGATGGGCCCACCAGAAAGGTCCTTCTGCACCCTGGCAGCTTTTCCTCAGCGATTAAAAGCTTTTCCTCCTTATGGGGCTGTGATTCCTGCTTTTTCAGAAGCCCTGCAGAGCCAAGGGGTTGCGTTGTGCCAGGTTGGAGAGCTGGAATGTTCTCCTAGCCGTAGTGATATCGGGGGGCATGGTAAACTTTTACCTTCAAAGAGCTGCAGGGAGGGATAAGAGATGTGCCCGAGCTTTGTATTTGCTTTCAGATTAGTGAAGAATTGGCTGGAACAGCGTGTTTTCTGTTGACTGTGAAAACAAGCATGGCCCTGGCCCAGGCTGAACCTGCAGGGGGACGAGCAGGGTCCCTGCCTGCAGCTGGGGGCAGGTTAAACCCGGCAGGAGTCCTGCTGTTGGGGTGGGATGGCAAAGATGAAGCAGTGGTGGCTGACACGAGCTGGGATGGGTGAGCCCAGCAGTGCTGGGGGTGGACAGAGGACCCTGTGGGCTTTTTGCTACTTCAGGACATTTATAGAAGGTAATGAACAGACAAACAGGGGAGGGTGAGAGCAGTCGGTGGCGTGGCTTAGGCTCACGATAGAAAATTCAAACAATATTAGACTCAAAAAGTCAACATTAGACACACTTCTACTAAGGACCTACAAACAAACAGAGTTCCTCTGTACACACATTAACAAACACAGCCCGAGTGATGATGATGGCGCCTGCTTTCACCTTCACACTGCCTCCGTCGGAGTGATGGCTGTCGGTGTTCCCCCTGGTTTTGTCCCTCTGGGTCTGGAAAAGTGAAGAAGAGGTTGTGTAGGGTGAGGCAAAGAGTGGGCAGCATTCATGGGAACCCCATGAGGGAGCATGGGGGGGGGCAGGCTGCTTTTCCTGTTTCCTTTGGATTTGGACGGCGCTGCTGGTGGGGTGGTATGGGTGCTGCTGGGTTCGCTCTGGATCAGGACGAGGAGCATGAGCTACGCAGCAGGATGGGTTGTTGGTGGTGACACAGGGGATGTGAGGACAGACAGACAGAGACACAGCTGACCCAGGCTATCACAGGCTGGTTTGTGTTGGAAGGGACCTTAAAGCTCATCCGGCTCCAACCCCTGCCACTGGCAGGGACACCTTCCACTAGAGCAGCTTGCTCCAAGCCCCATCCAACACAGCCTTGAACACTGCCAGGGATGGGGCAGCCAATTGCTGCTAACAGGTATGAGATGCCTCAGGCACAGCTTGAGGTCTGATTTTCTCTGCTTCAGCAGCCATCGTTAAGCATTTCTACCACCTGCAGGGAGTTCAAGCTTCTCCTTCCCAAAGACGAAGCACTCATCTTCCCCAGGCCCCACTGCTCTAGGAGTGAAGTGGGAGATGATCTCCTTTGAAAACCTGCCCTCATATATTGAGCTGAATAATGAGTCCCACTTTCCAGGGAAAAGGAGAGCAAAGGGAGCCCCTGGGCTCTGCTGCTGCTGTCTCCTCTTCCACCCTCAGAATTGGAAAGGGGGAGAAGTGAAGGGAAAATCTCCCTCCCAAAGAGCATCCTAATTGTCATTGCCCCCGCGGCTCTGCGCCAGACAGTCGATAGCACCCAGCAGGCACATGCAGGGCGGCTGCTGCTCCTCTGAGTCCCCGGTAATGCAATGCTCTTCCCTGGGATCAAGGTATTAAGGTTTAGGTTATTTGTATTGATTTTATGTGCTGCCATGCTGTGTCAGTCATGCTCATATTTGTGGTTCACAAATTCCTCCTTTAAATGTCACAGCCATTTCATCTCCCTCTGCCATCAATACTTCCAGCTGTGGGGGCTGTTTATTAACCCCCGGTGCCGGCTCCTCACATCGTACTTCTCCTTCCAGACACCTTTTTATTGGCAAAAAGAGAAGGAAAAACCAGAGTTGCTTCCCCACGGAGGGAAGAGCCCTCCCGAAAGCGCCTTTCCCTGCCGCTGCCGTGTGACGTTGTACAATTTTTGGGCCCTCTAGTGGTTAATGCCATTTTTGGGGATGAAAATTCGGCATTTCCCTGTGCGCGGCTCCAGCTTCCTCCTGGCAAAGCCGGGATGTGTTTGGATAATGTGATTGCTGAGCAAGCGAGTAGAAAGAAAACGGCGGAGATGGCTTCATCAGGAGCCCGCCCTGCCCAGGGATTCCCCGGGAAAAGAGGGAGCGGGTTTGGCACATCACCTCTCCGGGAAGCCCCACGGATGCCTCCAAAGACACAGGGATAACATCTGTATTAGCTGGTGTCCTATTTTCTTTGCGATCCTTTAACAAACAGGCAGTGGAAATAAAAGCAGCAAACATATTTTCCCCTCTTCCTCTGCGAGCGCTTACTTAAGCTTTTATTATATTTGGCCATGGGACGTTTGGTAAACTTACTGATGATATCAGAGAATGATTTTACAAACAGTAAAAGTTACGCTATTGACACCTCCAAATTCGGGAGTATTTACATTGTGTTAGGTGCACACTTGCTCAGTGAGATTAACAAACATTACTCAAAAGGCTATAGCCAAATCCACCGTGGTTGTTTATAAAACCTTTACAACTCATCAGCTTCTACTAACACACTGGCACTGTTCAATTACCATCACTTTTAGAGAGCCTTAGCAAAACACCCAGTGCCCATGTAAATAGACAAATCTGAAAACTAGCTGGTCTGTTGGCTTACATACTGTAGGTAATGTTTT
The DNA here is from genome assembly GCA_025448015.1 of Bolborhynchus lineola. Lineage (NCBI taxonomy): Eukaryota > Metazoa > Chordata > Aves > Psittaciformes > Psittacidae > Bolborhynchus > Bolborhynchus lineola. The sequence goes on from JAOEHX010052310.1 coordinate 13,284, forward strand.
CTTTTGCTCAAATTTGTTCTAGAAACTAATCACGCTCTGATAAAGCCATCTGCAAATATGAGAAAGATTGACATCCACATGTCAAAGTTTACACAGCCTGACCAAGTGTACATATAGTGCGGGTGATGCGAGGGCCCCGCTGCGATGAGGCCGTGCCGATGGGGATGCTGCTGTGGGGACAGAGCCCTCAGCCCGGGCACCACTTGCTGCAGTCCAAAACGTGGTGGTTTCCTCAGGAGGGGGGTTAAAAGTGAATTATTCCAGTGCAAACAGCAGATCTTGGCTGAGCCTAGTTGGGATGGAGATGCTCTGCTGCATCCTAGGCAGCAGTGACCCAGCCCCAGAAGTTCCCACGCTGGAATGCTCCAGCATCTGCCTGAAATTATCTTCCACATCCCCATAAGAGCAATGCTACCACATCCCCCTTCTTCAGGAGGGAAATAAGACTCTTTTCTCCCAAGGTTTTTCCCCTGGGTACATGGAGCTGGTCCACTGGTGAGTGCCTCAAGGTAAAGGGGCATCAGCAGGATGCTGAGCTGACAATGCCACAGCAGGGCTGGGGCAAGTGATTGTGCTATCAGCTGCTGTGTGGTGCTTTCCGCATGGCAGCAGCCAACAGAAAAGTTGGAAAAGGCTTGGATGTGAAGCTCAGACAGGAGACTTGCCTCCCCCGCTGAGGAGAGATCATTTGACTTGGTCCAAAGTACAGATTTCCGTTTGGCCTTTGGTTGCTAAACACGGCTTTTATTGACTCCTAAACAAGGCCAATGCTCCAGATTTGGAGCTGACCCCAGTGCCTGGCACCTGGGCCATGAAAACCCAAATACAGAAGGAGAAAATAAATCACTAACGTTTCACTTAATCGTGTTGCTAAAGAAAGGATTTAATGGACTTCTCATCCTTCTTTTAACCAAATAAAATACCCTGCCCGCACGGGGCTGAGCCTGGACCCTTGCCTTGTCGACACAGCAAGGGAGCCAACTTGGAGTGTGTGCTGAGGGAGCAGGATAAAACCTCAGGCTGGATGCCTTGGCCTCAGATCCTCACTTTTCAGGCCCTGTGGACCTGGGGCAGGACCCCAAACCGAGAGGTTGGGGACCACAGTCACAGGCTTGAGAACTATCACGGTGCACATCCCACCCATGTCCTCTGCTGATGCTCCTCAGGGACCTGTGCTGCCCTCAGGATATGGCGTTTGTTGTTGCTTGCCTTGCTGCTGTTGGCATTGTTTGCATGTTGTTATGGAGTCAGTTTGGGATGGAGAAATGCAGAGGTTTTGGAGCTGAGTGGTAAAGCTCCACCTCCAGCACAGCGATGCTCCATGCAGAACTTCTCTCCTGGGCACTATCTGTGGGTTCCTACAGCAGAGATGGCACAGGCAGCGTTGCTCTTGTGGTCCCCTTGGCGCTGAGCTGGAAGGTTTGAGTCCTGGATGCTCCTGTAATGCTGCTGGATTTTTCCATCAGTCCTGGTTTTGCCTCTATATTTCCAAGCTCTTTTCTTAGCTTCTCAGACAAGACAGGAGGACAGATATTAAAGCAAAATTCACCCCTTTCCCTCTCGCTCTGCTCCCTCTGCAGCTGAAGGATACCTGCAGCTGGCCTTGCTGTGTTGCTGCTGCCCACAGGCAGGCCTCCATAAGAGGCAGCTATACCATCCCTCCTTTCCTCATATCCCTGTGGAAAGCCAGAATGGATTGTTAACGCTGATGGGGCTGAATAAACCCCAACTGCTCCACACCAGGAGGCTGCTGCAAGGGGGACCTTGTCCGAGGGAGAAAGCCAGCCTGAAGAAGGACCTTTAATGGAGTAAATAAATAAAGGGATAAATCCAGGCTGGCGTTTAGCAGGGACTGGAGCTGCAGGTCCATACGTGCTAGCATTAGGTATTTTAAGGCTACTTGTTTGAAAGCACATCAGCATCAATCATTGTCTACTGCTACTTGAAAACCAAGGCTGATAGACTAGCAGGGAGCAAAGCTTTCTGCCTGCCTCCGCAGCATGCTGCAATTCAATTAGTCATGGTCAGAGGGTGGCATTATTATTCATACATTACTGATTGTTCCCAAAGTAAACAGCGCGAGGATGGGGTCTGTGATCCTCTGCGTGCCCTTAGCCAGGACACAAAGGGAAATGCAATGCAGACCCTGGGGTGGGACGTTGTTTGCAAACTTCACAGGCAGATCGTGCTGGTTTCCATCCTCCTTGCAGATAAGTGTCGGTGTGTGCATACAAAAAAGCCCTGTGATATTGCACCCCAGTCGATGCCGCGATGGTTTCTTTGAGCACTGATAACTTTTTCTTGAATAAAAACCCACCCCACATGCTAATTTTAGATAGGAGGGACAGCTGAAACTATGCAAATACAAACCCTGTCACCACAGAATATAATAATGATCGACAGCTCTAGCAATTAGCAGTAAACAACCGTGCGATGCAACACAGTAATATCATTTGCATGCTCACAAAATAGCCACCCGAAGCTGTAATGGCCTTTGCAGCCATCTGGTTATCGGCACTGCGGTGGTGGAAGCCAAAACAGGCACAAGACAAACACTGACCAAAGTGCTGGGGACCAACTTCTGTCTCAGTTCACTTCTCGGCAGCATCCCAAGATCCCTTTCCTGGCACAATCAGAAGGATGCGGGCTCCTGATGGGATCACTAATTGCTTTACACCTTTCTGTCTGGCCCCCCCTTGCTCCCCTGCTCAGTTTATCACCTCTGCTAATGGTGTGAATTACCACCCAGGCTGATGTCCTCAGCAGTTTAATAAGAGAATGCAAAGGGAAGGAGCTCATTCCAAAGCAGAAATGAGCTTACAAGAGGTCATAGCATCAGTGACAGTAAAGCTCCTGCCCACCCAGGTCACCCCTCGCTTTCCTAGTGATGCTGCAGAGCTGAATAGATAGAAATAGATGGAGCTGTGATGGGCAGATGTGGAATAATCAGCTGCCTTTGGAAAGTCTTGGCATCAAGTACAGGTTTAGAAGGAGAGTGGTGCCGTGGTCCAGCACAGCACATGGTTATGTGCCAGTCTCAAGTGTGTGATAAAGTGGTTTACAGCATGAGGACCCTCCAAATGAAACACGTTGCAGTGAACAAAACGAAAATGCAGTCACAATTCATGTCAGCATCACCAGTGCAGGTACTTGTATATGATATATATAATATGAGTATTGGAAAATCTTTATTTCAAATGTTCAAGCTTAGCTTGATCAAAGGCTAAATGGATTTCCAGCTTTGGAATTCCAGCACTAAAAAATACAGTGGTTTTGAGCATCGTGGTCTAGTGGAAGGTGTCCCTGCCTGTAGCAGGGGGTGGAACTGGTTCATCTTTAAGGTCCCTTCCAACACAAACCATTCTGTGATTCTATGATTTCCATGCTGGGTGAATGCAGAAGGGTTTAATACATTCTGATGTATTAAACTCATGAGCTACTCTTTAATCTTGTTGCTTCAAAAGCATGAATGGAATATCCTGACCAATTTACCTTTCCTTTTGAGGCAGGGAGCTTGAGATGCAGGTGGTATTTCTTCTTTCCATCCCAAAACCTAAAGATAATTTGTATAAATGTACAGAAAATCAGTCCTCTTTTGGTAACCAGCTCCTGGCTCCTCCTGGCAAACCCCCGCTCCAGCCTGCTAATGTATTTGCACTAAACTTGAAGAAGCATGATCTACATGAGAACCCCACCACCTCAGTGTTACTACAGGGTCTGATGGGCCTCCAAACCAGTGTTTGCTCCTTTTCCTTGGGAAAGCAGCTGCCTACAATAAAAGTGTGCTCTTTCATTACTGCTGCCCCATGGGCTTGATGAAATTCAGGTGTGAGGGAGGAAGATTGCTTTGGGTAGAGTGAGGATGAAGATGAGCTTCCTACTGCAGTGTCCAAGGAGTGTAGACTGAGTGTAGATTGGTGGTTGGTGGTAAACATCGAATCATGGAATGGTTTGGGCTGGAAAGGACATTAAAACTCATCCAGTTCCAACCCCCTGCCATGAGCAGGGACAACTTCCACTGGAGCAGGTTGATCAACATCTTCCAGGCTCAATAGTAGGATTGCTGATGGGGCTACACCTCTTTTGGGAGGACAGGCAGCACGTCGCTTACAAACAAATCCCACCCAAAGGGAAACAACCACCTGATACACAAACAAACTCCGTTTTCCCCTTTTATCTTTCTAAAAAAGAGGCCATCTTCACCATCTCATTAACATTCTCCCCCTGCCCTACTCCTCTTCCAAAGGACCAACCCAAACGTAGTGAGGGAGCAGCCGCAATCCTCCCCACAGGACAGATGCAATGCCTGGTGTCAGTCAGGGCCGTTATTTTGCATAGCAGCACTGTTCTGGCCCCTTGACAGCTTGATTTAAGGCTGCCCTTGCTCGTCGTGTTGACATGACAACTGTGGGATATGTAGTAAATATCCCAGGAGTGGACAGGAATTGTGGGGCTGGATTGTAGGGGTGGTATTGTAGGGCATGTGGTTGAGCCCTCAGCACATCCCGGCAACTGAGCAGGGTTTGCCATGGTTTTGTTTGGAAAAGAAAGAAATGAGAAAGAAAGGGAAGACAAAACCTTAAGAAACCCACTTTATTTCTGGTTGATTTTGTATCTCCTGTGGCTCTGGGATCACTCATGGACATCAAGGACCCAGCCGGTGAAGGCCGTCAATCAACCAAGGGTTTTCTTAGAGCCTCAGAGGTATCTGTTCCCCCTCCCCAAGGCTGAGCTGCTGCAGAAGTGAAGCCAAGGCTCTTCAGACTTGAAGTGGAGGCCAGGCTTTTAAATCTGGGCAGGCAGGATGGTGAGAAGCAGCATTGTCACGGTGAAGGCTCGACCCAAAGCCTGTCAGAGCCAGGCCAGAGTCTTACTGAGCTCTGTGCTGGCTACGAGAGCCTTAGGAGCCAGGTTCTGGGGCATGTTGGACCACGTGGCATCCCCCAGCAACCTCAAATCTCTTGACAGGCTGAGAGAAAGGAGGCTCCAGGTAGACCTTTAACAGTCTTCTAATACCTAAAGGGGCTACAGGGAAACTGGAGAGGGGCTTTGGCCAAGGGATGGAGGGCCAGGACAGGGGAATGGCTTTAACTGCCAGAGGGGAGACTGAGATGAGCTCTTGGG
>JAOEHX010052311.1:0-21914 GCA_025448015.1 Bolborhynchus lineola
GGCGGGCGCTGTCGAGGGGCTGAGGCTCCCCCGGTGCGTGCTGCTGCTCCGGGTGGAAGCTCCGGGATGCCGCGCTGTCCCCGGGCAGGCGCTGCAGGCGTCCCCTCTCCCCGATCAGGAGCTGCAGGACGTCCGATGACTAAAGGAAGTTTCGGGCAATGCAGTAAGAAAAGTGTTGAAATGCACTTTATCCTGAGAAGCACAAAGAGGTGGTTCTGGCTGAGAAGGAAATGTCCATGTGTCTGTGTATGTGACCCCAAGTGATGCCAGGGCTGGAGCAGGATGGCCCCAAGGCCCACATACAGATTAGGGCAGTTAGGAAGCTGGTTGGGGTATTCCATGCTGTGCCAGCCCCTTTGCTGCAGTCCTGGGGAAAGGAAAGCTTTCTTCACCTTCTCCCAGGTGCCAATTCCAAATGTTTGCATCTTTCAAGGTACTCTTCAAGTAGTAATGTAAAGCCCTGTGCCAGTTCTCATGGACAGAGCAGAGCAGCTCCATTGCTTTTAATGCAGTTCAGGATTTAGCCCATCACTATCTTGTTGTGTATTCCTCTCCTTTGTGTTTCTCAGAGACAGACCAGCAAGTGTGTGCCGAGAGAACAGGGACAGGGAGAGGTTGGGGCTCTCATTCCACAGAGTGCTAAAGATAGAGCCATGGTGCTCTGTGCAAAATTCCACATGGAAAAATGTGAAAAGGAAAGCAGTCATCTCCATTTCCTTCTGTTACGCAGGCAGCACGTCGTGGTCTCTGTGGCTGAGCAAGATTGGTCTTGAGTACGTTGTGGCTGTTTTATTTGCTGTTCTTGCATGTCTTGATTCAGTAAAAGTTACTGTAGGGGAATGGTTTGGGTTTCTATTCTAATTGTATCCAGGAAGGTTGCCGAGGAATTCCCTGAGCTTCCAGGTACCACCTGCTTGGCTGGAGAGGAGGGAGGACGGGGCATTTTTTGCCTTGTTTTTATGAGCATGTTGGGGTTCTACAAAGTAGTCCCTGAATGGCAGGAAATTCCTAGTGAGATCCTGCTGTCCCACTGTGACTGGGCTGCTGGGTTATTCACTGCACGAACAGCTCTGCTACACACCCCTCCTGGAGGGCTCTCAGCCCTGGTACTGTTGTCAGCGCTGTGTAACAGAGTCACAGAATCAGCCTGGTTGGAACAGCCCTTCAAGCTGAACCAGTCCAACCGCTCCCAGCGCTGCCAAAGCCCCCACTACCTCATGGCACTGAGGCCTCATCTCCACGGTGTGTGAACACTGCAGGGACGGTGGCTCCAGCCCTGCCCTGGGCAGTTCCAATGCTGAGCATCCTCTGGGCAAGGAATTGTTCCTCATCTCCATCTCACCCTGCTCTGGTGCAGCTTGAGGCCATTTCCTCTTGTCCCACCCCTTGCTCCTTGGGAGCAGAGCTCAGCCCCCTCCTGGCTCCATCCTCCTCTCAGGCAGTTGTAGATCAGGTGTCCCCCAAGTTTTCTGGTCTCCAGACTGAACCCCCCAGGTCCCTCAGCCATTCCCCATCACACTGTGCTCCAGGCCCTGCACAGCTCCATTGCCCTTCTCTGGCCCTGCTCAAGCACCTCAATGTCTCTCTTGTAGTGAGGGGCCCAGAACTGGACAAGGATTTGAGCCTGAGCCTGAGCCCCAGCCCTCACTGCAGAGTTCCACACATGTCCCGCAGCTCAGCCTGACACTCACTTCCTGCTCACCACCTACCAAGTTTCCATCCTTGTACTGGCAGTCACAGAACTCCTCCATGTGAACAGTTAAGTGTTCTCTCATCAGTGCAGAAAGGGTTGGTTGGGTTTGAACAGCGGCTGTAATGAGAAGTTTGGGGTATAAAGGCACAGCACACAGTGTGCACAGCCAGAGAGCCTGGCTGGGTCCCTCTGCAGACCCCCAGGTCTGGTGGGTGACGTGGGCAGAGGGTTTTAGCCTGACATGTGGCACACCATGACCGGTGACTGCAGCTTTGCACACATGCTCCCTTTTCCCTGCTCCAGCCTCGCTGAGCGCAGGAGCCTGGGGACCAGGACCACTGCTACTGGATGATGTGGCCCAAGCCCCAGGGCTCACAGGTCCTAGAGGGGGGTTCGCTCAGCCTCTCACATCGTTATGCCTGAACCACAGCCCTTCCCTCCAGATTACTCAGATCTGGTGTTGATTTCTCAGCTGCCACTGATGCTGGGAGAGCTTCCTTTCTTTTGCATTGTTCTGATCCAGGACACTGCCAACCACAAACTCAGCTAAAATAAAGTGAATGATTCTGATGTTCTTAGAAACAACCAGTTCAGGGACACTGCCTGGCAAATAGTGTGGTATCAGTGCCATGTTTCTGAGGCCTGTTGTCCACCTGTCGATACACTCTGATATACAGTAAACCAAGTAAGGAGACTAAAAAGTACTAAGAATAGAGGATTTTCCTCTGCTTGCCACTTACAACAGCAGAGATAGACTTAAATCAAAAATCTTATGATGGAGATATCGCAGGTTTGGGCTTAAATTGCTCCCAGATTTCACTGGGGACTTCTATGAGATGGCAGCAATTGCAGACAGACTGCTGTCCCTTGCAGGGCTAAACAACCAGTGCAAAGTGCAGCATGAGCTGCTTTCAGTGTTTGGACTGGCTTGTTCAGACCCAGCATGGAGATCTCTGTACAGCATTGTGCTGTAGGGCTTTCACACAGCAAAGCAAGCACATGGCAGCTGACTCTCTTGTTGCTGTCCCACAGTGGTGGTATCCTGCCAGCATCTGAAAATGTCTCCTTCCTTAAAACAAGCTGAGACTGAGCCCACTTTGTCCTTCTGCAGTGGACTCTTCTGTGAGACTCCTCCGCCGATGGTCCTGCTGCAGACGAGCCCATGTGACAACTATGAATGCCAGAATGGGGCGCAGTGCATCGTCGTGCACCATGAGCCCGTCTGCCGCTGCCTCGCTGGCTTTGCGGGCCAGAAGTGTGAGAAGCTCATCACCGTCAACTTCGTGGGGAAGGATTCCTATGTGGAGCTGCCGTCAGCCAAAATCCGCCCTCAGGCAAACATCTCCCTCCAGGTGAGCAGCAGCTTCCAGCTCAGTGTTCCCCTAAGCCATAGTACATGTGCTCTTATAGATGCTTTCATTCTGAAGGAATGGGATCCGTTGGCCAAGATGCTACCAAAGTTAGAGTCAGCTTGTCAGCCAGTGGCCTGCTCTGGAGTTATGGAGAACTGAAGAAACAGTAAGGCACCGCTGTCCTTTTGTGGACCTGCCTCCAGTATCTCACCATTCCCTTACTCCCAGACTGGCAATTTAATAGAGATGGTGCAAGAAACCTCCCTGGCTTCTTACTGATTGACAGCATTGTGGCTCATCCCATAGGAATTACTGCTTAATATTAGGGCACTTACTAAGAGCTGCTCTTTGGTCTTTTTTTAAATGGCCTTTACAGACAATATTTTGCTTACTCTCATACAGTGCCCATTCAGTAGATGAAAGGTGGAGGATTTTGTTACAGTCCTGTAGTTACACTTAAATTGGATTTGAGGTCTAAGATTCAGAAGGCAATGGAAAATCACTATCAAAGTGTCATGCTACCGCTGGCTTCTTTGTGGCTGTGGATCAAAGATGTTTTAGACACTTACTCAAATGTTTAAGTGATTTTGAAGTTATTTGTACTCACAGTCTAGTAAGCATTAAACTAATATTTCCCCTCCTAATATCCCAGAGTACATGAGGGAATAATTTCTAGCTTTATCTGTTTTCTCCTAAAGAGATGTGTAGAGTGCCTGTATGACATGATAATCTCCCTTAGGCCACTGATTGTTAATCTGCCTCTATGTTAGATTCCCCTTGCAAATGAAGCCTAACATTTCAAAAGACAAGAGAAGAAAAATAACACCTGCATATTTATTTCATTGCATTTATTTTCTCAGTTTGAAAAGATTGTATTCCACAGTTGGAAATCATATTCTAGAATTATTTGGTGAAGTTTGGTTGTAATTAAAATACCAACATCAAGACATGGGAAAGAGGAATGAATTTCCTCCTTAGGAATAGATTTTTAAAGGGTGCTTCCTGCAAAGTTCATTCTAAGAAAAAAAAATCCATAATTAATATTTCTCTTTAATAGCTTGAGTATGCAGTTCAAATGAAAATGAAGCTGATTCATGTATAATTGAAACTCCAGGTTTACTTCTTTTTAAATCCCTTTTATGTAATACAAAAGAGATTCTATAAACATGGGCACTCTAAAATACAGCTCCCTGAAGGCTCCACATACTACAGGTCAACTTTAAAGCTGAAAATATGGGAATTGCTTTCTAAGTGTACAAAACATGTTACATCAGCCAGAGCTTGAAGAACAAAAGTGATTTTTACACACATGGATGATGTTCTCACTTCTTTTTTCCCCAGCTTAATATTATTCTTGCATCTAGTCATTAATAAGAAGTGAATTAAAATTAGAATACAAGATCGATTACTAAGAAGAGATAGAGGAAATTTTACTTAAAAGGGCTCAAGAGTAGGGGACAAGGGCTACTCTGTTCTTCCTGACTCTGTAAATGTCCCATTTGAAATCAGCATGGCTTGCAAATAACTCGGGCTGAGTGAATAACTCATGGCTATGGTGGATGTGGGGACAGGTCCTTCTTCCCTTCTTCGTGAACATATATGCAATATGTGATATACCAGATACCTGTGAACAGATCAGTGCCTGCTGAAATCTGTTCGCTTGTCACTGTGACACACTCCTACTGCCAGAGTTGATTTTCTGAACCTCCTCTTCAAGCTTGGGTAGTAGCTGGGAAATAGATTCATGTGTCACCAAAAATACAGCAACAGTCTATTAAGAGGGATCAAATAAATTGCAGCTTTCACCTCCTGACAGCTAGTTCTCATTTGAAACAAGGGCTCCATCCCGTAGTGGGAGGCTGACCTGGTTGTGTCCAAGCATACTCAATGTCACCAAGACCTTCCTGTGTCTCATGATGCTTGCTCTCATTCTTGCTTTTATATATGATTTATTAATCATATTTACCTTACCTTACTAAGCAACCTTACCTGGCAATTCATGTTTCACAGGTAGCAACAGACAAGGACAATGGCATCTTATTATACAAAGGAGACAACGATCCTTTGGCTCTGGAGTTGTACCAAGGACATGTGAGGCTCATCTATGACACACTGAATTCTCCACCTACCACAGTATACAGGTAATTAGCTGAACTTTACAAAGACAGTGGGTTTCCAACAAAGATGGAGAGGTAGGATTTTTAGAAGAACCTTTTATTTTAACTCAAGTAAGTTCTCTCTTTTATTGTATGTTATTAGATTAGAAAATCAGAATGAAGACTTAGCTAGAGGCTGCATGGCTACAAACTCCCATTTATTGGCAATACAGTGATACTGTGTCCTACTGTGATTGCAGAAAATTGTTGTGTTTTCTCATCTACTGTAAAGACTTAGTTTTGGATTAATGTTGTCTTTGAAATACCTCCAGATAATCAGTTTCTTTGATGTTGATATTTAGCATTTATTTACTGTACCAAGACAGAACAGTGACTGTGCAAGCATAGGATCAGACTGTGTTAAGTAGGAGAAGGGCTGAATCCCTCTACAGGGTGAATATTTTTGGAAGAACTCTTACCCATCTCAGTAGTAACTACACAAACCATGAAAAAGCACAAATTACAAAGGTAAATCATGGGACAGTTTCACCTTCAGACACTTGACTTTTGGGGATGCCACACCCAGAGGTTTTACTCGTTAGTCACAAGAAAAGCAAATGTAAAAGTGAAACTCATGCACAGAAGTATGCTCAGAGAGAGGTGCTGCTCATTCTCCGCTGCTCCTTTAGCAGCCCTTTCCCTGGTTTAACACCCCTCTGATCATTTTTGAGCCCTGTGGCTCAAGCTCGTGCAGTGTAAATATGTAGTTGTGACCAGTTTAATGCTCAGTGCGGTTTCATGGCATTGTGTATGTAGAAAAGCTGCTTTCCCAGCCCAACTGCCTCTTGAAGGAAAAACATTTGATTAGAGCAAGTGAAAGGACATCTCCAGGTATCACTGCCCAGGATGGCTTGGTGCTTCTTCTAGAATGTTTTCTCAGCACTTGGTAAAACTTAGAATCAGAGAATCCCAGAATGGTTTGGGTTGGAAAGGACCTTAAAGCTCATCCAGTTCCAACCCCCTGCCATGGGCAGGGGCATCTTCCACTCGAGCAGGTTGCTCCAAGCTCTTTCCAGCCTGACCTTGAACACTGCCAGGGATGGGGCATTTACCACTTCTCTGGGCACCCTGTGCCAGCGCCTCAGCACCCTCACAGTAAAGAACTTCTTCCTTATATCCAACCTGAACTTCCCCTGTTTCAGTTTGAACCCATCACCCCCTGTGCTATCGCTACAGTCCCAGATGAAGAGCCCCTCTCCAGCATCCTTGTAGCTCCCTTCACTTCTTACTAAACTAAGGAATGCATCTGCCTGCATCTCTGCCGTGTAAATAACTGTATGAGTACAAGGATTGTTCTCAGGGAAGGAGAAACAAGATCAGGGGATGAGCAGCAGAGAAGGATACAGGGCGGCATTGAGAGAGTTGGCAACAAATTGCCATGCCCGTATCTGTTGTGGTCATATGGATGGGGAGTGAAGCATGTGACAGGATCGTCCCTTCAGGAGTAATTTGCTAAGTCACAGTGACCAAGCAGAAAAGCAGCAGTAACTGCAGTCCTTGGCTTTCACTCAGCGTGTAGTTACTGCTCTGGAGGAAGCACTTGAGTTATTTTGTCTATGAAAGCAAACTGGGCTTTTTTTCTCCTCTTGGTGGAAGAGGTTTGAGGCTCATTAGAATAAACGGCTGCTGGAGCCGTGCTGGGGTTTGCCTACAAAGGAAGCTGGGAACGCTCCCTAGTGGCATCAGCGGATACAGGTACCCGGTGCCTGTCTGACAAGAAACATGACACTTGTCAAAGTGGGAACGGTATAAACCTCCTGAAAACAAGATAGTCATGGTGGTGTGAGGCTTCGTTTCCACTCCTGTTGGTTTAAGTCTTAGTTAAGTGCATTAGCTTTGCCTTTGACTGCAGTTTTCACTCTGCTTTAACAAGGCAGGGGAAAGCATCAATGTTTCTTGTACAGAACTGTGGCTGGAGAGCACCTACAGAAGTAGTGTCACAGTGTGGGAGACCTGGACCTCCTTCTGCCCCACCACTCCTTCCTTCCTGCAGCTCTAGCCAGTGGTGGCTGAATGCCTTCAGAAGGCTTCTCAGTGGGTTATATGGAAGTTGTTCTTGGTTTCACTTCCAGGCTCACTGAGGCTTGTAAAAGCCTTAATCTCAAAAACATTATCACTTTTGCCATTCATTTTGGCTCATGACAGGCCAGGGGAAGTCCTTGGTGCTGTTCTTAAAAGCAGCTGTTGCTGATCACTTGAGCTTTCCTTTTGAACATAGGGAGTATTTAATGAGACTGTGGGAATTCAGCCAGTTATGTCAGGATGTGTTTTACAGACTGGAGCTGTGAAGCTCCCTGGTTAACCTGTAACAGATCTAATGTCAATGGGAAAAACAGCAGTGGAGTACTTTATCCTTCAAAGGCATCCTTCCTTCCTTATAGAATCACAGAAGGATTTGTGTTGGAAGGGACCTTAAAGCCCATCCAGTTGCAACCCCTGCCGTGGGCAGGGACACCTTCCACTGGATGCTCCAAGCCCCTGAGTCCAACCTGGCCTTGAACACTGCCAGGGATGGGGCAGCCACAGCTTCTCTGGGCACCCTGTGCCAGCGCCTCAGCACCCTCACAGGGAAGAACTTCTTTCTTATATCTAAGCTAAATCTCCCCTCTGGCAGATTAAAGCCATTCCCCCTTGTCCTGTCCCTCTGTGCCCTCATCTAGAAGATGAAGAGCCTGAGACAAAGCCTCAGCTTGTTTGGCCGCTGGGGCGGACAGGAACTGAGAACTGTAGAACAAGACTCAGCAATTTAGACAAGTCACAGAAATTCCTAACTGCAGATGCCCATCACTAAGTCCCGGTTTTAGTTCAAGACAGTAAGTAGAGACAAGAGTGAAGCAGTGAAATAACAAGGGGGAAAAAATCAAAAATCCTATTTCCAGTCCTATAGATTCTGCATGGAAATAATTGGGGAAAAAAGAGGAAACAAGATAAAAAAAGGCTTTTAAAGAACTATTCAGATATGAACCAAAGCCTAATGATTAGCCGTATGTCAACTGATTCCGGCTGGGAACCATCTGAACTGACACCTGTACTTTCTAGTGGGCTGTGTGGACAAGCTCATTGGCAGCCCAAAGCTTGTACGTGGCTGTGTGAGCACACTGCTCAGAGCCCTCGTCATCTTCAACATCTGACACAGGGTACAGAAACACCACTGTACTCCAGGGTCTTTGTACTGCTGTGAATCAGGAGAGTCTTCTGATGTGAATGGAGTTATATGAATCAAATTGATACTCTAATTGATGTTACGACTAATTAAATCTAGAACTTGTTCTACATTTATGGGCCAAAATTTGGATCCAAAAGCTAAGTTCTAAACCCCATAATTAGTCATTTAGACCAAGTGACCTGATTCTTAGTCATGCCAGGCAACTTCATTTCTCATTGGGAATTCATTTCCCGATGGGAGATAAGCTGCCTTGAGGTTAAGTGTTGAAGATCATGCTCATGCTGCATTATTAGTAATAAATCCATCAAATTTGTCTGAGATCAAAGTACATTTAAAAAAAAACTTAAAAGCATACGCTAACCTTTTTCATAAAGAAGAAATTAAATTCTTTAAGAGAAAAGGGAGAAGAATGAGTAAAAGAAATGGTAGAACAATATGGGAAGTATTTATAAATGGCATGAACTGTAAGTCCTTTCTCCCACTTTGTGGGAGATAAAGTCACCACTTGGTTTTTCCAAACCACTCACTGCTGACCTTTGAATCTCTGCTTCCTTTGAACAAACTGAGAGCAAGCTAACAATATCAAGGAAGGTAAAAACATAAATACACTGACAGCCTCTACATGGACTAAGGCCTTTAGTCCCTTTAAATGGACTAAAGTGCAAACGCTTTACTAGACCACTTCATTTTCTATAACAAAACCCCACTTTTTTCCACAGGCTCACAATTTCCAAAGGTTTTGTAGACCCTGCAAAACTTCTGGTGTCTTTATGCAGCCCTTTATGGTGTTCAGGGCAGAGCAGTTGCACCACATGTAATGGAAGAGCATACCAAATACTTCCCAGCTCCTGCATACAGTACTACGGAGCACTTGTATGATCCTTCCTGAGATTTTCCTTGACACGTCATAGTTCCCACTGCTCCCAATAAATAACCATGACTGCCATTTTCACTGCCTCAGTCTTGTGCATACCTATAGCCGTCAAACAAAGCCAGGAACAATTACAAGCCAAAACCCAACCTCATCAACCTACTTTTGCTCCCCTGGAGAACAATTAGGTAGCACAAGTTATGAGTGAAAGAGAGCATTTGGATCCTAAGAGGGAAAGCTTCCGAAGGGAACGCTTTGGCCAGTTACAGAAGAAAAAGTTGCCTCTTCCCTGGAGAGATGCAAAAGATTTCTGCAGCCCTGAAGCAATGGTTATTAACACTGTTCTCCTGCTGCACAATGCATAATGGCTGTAAAAGCAAATTCAGCTTTTACAGGGGAACAGAGACACCTTTTCCAGCATATTAAATGTCCTGTGGCAGCAGGAGAGCCATACACCATGATTAAGACCATTACATCTGAGTGCGTGACAAAGAATATTCTGCTAACTCTTCAGAAACACCTGCAGAAGCCTGTTATGTTTCTTATATACTTAAATAAGTACAGTCCTATATTTCCCTTAATGGCTATTCTGTTTCCTTAAAGACAAAGAAAGTGATTCTTGAGCTCACTTACAATAATATAAACCGGAAACGATGCCAGTCAAGTCAATCGGGTAACACTATGGTAAAGCTGATGGAACCGAAACCAGATTCATGTCCCAAGATCCTGGCAGTCAAAAAAGTGCTTAAATAGATCCAACACAAAAAATTTACCTCATCACATTATCCTTTTCAACCAGACAGTCCAAAAGCCCAAATTACTTTCACGAGGTTCTAATCAAAATCTCCTATTTCCTATATCGTCTCATTTACGGCCAGAAACTGAAAACCTTCATATAAATATTCTGCTGGCAAAGTAAGATCTCAGTTTTATGATGCCCTCTTGCTTAATTTTTACGAAAAGAATGCAACTAGGACGTGGATTAGTGATCATCTGAGAAACAAGAACTGGATACTCCATTACTTCTGAGTGCCATTGACACAGTCTGAGGAAAATGTCTCCAATTGTAAATTTGGGTTTTTTCTAAATTAAAAGCCAAGAGATCCTCCCAGCTCCTCTCCCATTTCAGTAAATGGCATGAAAACAGCTGAGATGTCACGCACTTGATCAAGGTTAGCTGTGTTGTGTCCACGGAAATTTGGAGATCATGGTTCTTTCCAAATTAAGCCTCTGGGCCTGCAAGATACTTCCCACATTTTGCTGAGAGGTTGATTGCAGCTTCTCCCCCTTCTTCTCCTGCTCACTAGGATGCAACCACCAACAAACAGCATGGTGGTTAGGTTTGAAGTGGGATGCAATACCACCCATAAATACCAGGTTCTTAGTGGAAGCTGAGTACATCATAAACCAAACGCAAGCTGCTCTTTCCACAGTTGTTCCTGACAGCCTGAATGCAGGAGACCCATGCCAGGCAGCTGCACCCATGCCACATCTGGTACTGGCCATGTCCCGGCACTTAGCACCTCACTGAAGTACTCAAAAGAAACAAAATTTGGCTCAGGTGCAAGCTTCCAGGCTGTGTCACTCCCCATTATCTGTTATTCTCAATGTCGTGTTGCATCACTATACTCCAAAATGGAAACTCTCCTTTGTTGAGAGCTTCGTAAGTTTTGCTACAGGCTACGCCACTCAGCATTTCAAGACAGTATTTGTTGACCTCCACTCAACAGGACAGCAAGCAAATAAGCCTTCTCATTAAAATGTCTCTATACATTTGCCATGTAACTTGTATTTATCTAGTAGTGCTTAAAATATACAACTGTAGTCAAGATGTAGTGTGCTAGAGGTGTTGCATCTGAGCCTATGGAGATGATAGCTGGCATCCAACTATCAGAGATTTGCACCTTCAGGGAGCAAAAGCATTTTCCTGACAACCCAGCAGTTGGGGTCAGCCTTTCTGAAAATGGGGTGGGGTGAATAGCAGATGTCTCTGTGTACCCGACTCCAACCACTTCTGATAGCCTTACAGAACCCAGAGAAGATGTGCACATAACACTGACCTGCACGAGTGGAGTTGGATTACGGTGCACAACACTGCTTTTTCCATGGCAGAAGTGCCCAAATTACAAAGGGAACTGAGTGGGATGTGCTGAGACTCCAGATAGAGACACATATCCACTTGGGGTCACCACTGTTTGAGAAAGCTGTATAGAGCTGATGAGAGCACCAAGGAGCTGGAGGATTGAGAAACATCCTTAGGGGGAAAAAAAATGCCAAAGGGGAGTGTTGAGGTACTAGATTTGTTTAGTCTGGAAAAGTAGGAGTGAAACACTGTAAAGCGCCTTTTATATAGGAATGTTCTTAATAAAGAGGGCAGGGATCAATTATCCTGCATGTTCTGCTCTGCACTGGGGGAATGATATGAAAGAATCCACTTAATTGGATATGAAAGCTTTTTTCCCCTAACTTTTCACACATGAAGAACAAGAAGAGGCACATGACTATTGTGGAATCTCTTCTCAGAGGTCTGAAAGGCCTCTGAGGTCAGACAAACATCTGTTGGTGATCGCAGTGTATTTGATCTCTGTTCAGTGCAAGAAGCTTTTGAGCCCTCTCCCAGTCCTTTGTACCATTGATTTCACAAAACACTGGACTCTAAAATACAGGCACAAGGCATGGCCCTGAGAACAGATGAGGAAGGGAGTTGGTATGCTAAGTGCTCACCAAAGGAAACCTGGAGCTCTGGGCAAAGAAGTAAGTATCTTCCTTGCAAAGGAACAGTCCTGCATCTGCATCAAAGACACCTGTCTCAAACATCATTGTTTCCTACAAGAAAAGAAATAGCTTGTAGAACCCTGATCTTGAGATCAGAGAAAGGGATAGCATTGACTTCAGTCAGACTGACTTTGCAAGAAACAGAGTGAATCCATAGTCCAGAGGTAATTCTTTATCCTTACACTGTGCCTTTCATCTGAGAACCTCAAAATATTAAAGCTTCATTGCATGATTAAGTCTTCATGAGTTAGGTAGCAATCTCATAATATTTTATAGAACAGTGAACAGGGAGGTTAAGAGTTGTATTTTGCAGAGCAGTTGATCATCGTCTTTTACTGAAATAAAGAAGTCTCACTGAGATAAATGAGAGCTAGGGGTGCTCGGATTCCTCAAATCAGTCTATTTATAGCTTGCAATTAGCGAATAAGGGATGGAAACCTAAGAATACAGGCTTTCATTTTATGCCAACACTTGTCAGTGGATGTAAGTCATCACAGTATCTTAAGCACGACTCTTCATCAGTAGAAATATTACATGAACCAGAAAGATACCACACTCTTTAGATGGAATAGACTTCATGCAAACTTTCTGTTGTAAACACAACTGCTTTCCTGGCGAGCTTCAGAGATATTCAAACACAGTGAGCTATTTTAAAAGTTACTTGCATGAAACAAATAATGTGCAGCATATGTTACGTCTCAGGTTATGAAAACATTCCACAACAAACTAGCTTAAAACAATTAAAAATGTTTCAGTCAATGGACAAAAGTTCAAGCCATAACTTTTCCTGAGCTGCCTCTGATTCCAAGCACTTCTGTCTTAATGATATGTGTACTTTCAGATGTTGACAGCAATTTTCCAGATATAATCTACTCACAAATCTCCACACAGATCTGCTACCACTAGAGACTTCAAAACTATGAAAGAAACAGGCTAAAACGAGCCTTTTGGTGTGAGATGATGCATAGTGGGACAAGGAGAGTTCATACACAAAAACCTGGAAATACTGGCTTCATCCAGCTGTTGTGTTGCTGCATTTGATTTGCAGTCACCCGGCCGTGACCCAAGACCAGCAATGGAGAGCAATGGTTTGTGTCAAGGATGGGATGTCTGCCACATGCAATGCCATTTCTACTGTTGCTTTTGCAGGGTCACATTATTCTCCAGATGTCTGTGGAAGGTGCAGCTAGCAGGAGGAGTAGTTACCAGGATAGGTATCAATGATGCAATCATCAGGGGTGACTGTCCTCAGTATTCTTTGAGGCAAACACTCACAAGGAGGTAAAAGGAGGACTGTAATCAGAGCAGTTACTAGAGGAGACGACGTAGATGTGGGCAAGTCATGCTAGTAGGTGCAAAATTAGGCAAAGGCTAATTTATGTACTCAGGTAATGCCTGTTTTCAATGGGGAAAGGTAATGGAAGGCAAAATAGAGGTCATGGAATTATGCCTCTTTGTGCCTCCAAGGCTGATCTGCTATTTGTGGCCAGAGATTCACCCCAAGAACTGGCCCCACTGCGGTCTGCTTGCTGCCCTCAGAGCAGGAACATGCCAGTGCGAGGCACAGCCTGGGCTCTTCTTGCCCCACCACAGGGAGATGCCTGGAGCCACTTTGGGTGACTGATGTCTCCCCACCTCCTAGCTTTGAGCAAGGGCAGGCCAATGGCAGCTGAGATTCACTCTGAGCTGCAGCCTGGGAAGTACTGACCATGCAGCTGGTAACTGATGGAAGGGAAGTGAAAGGGGCTGATGGTGAGAATCATAGAATCATTCAGGTTGGAAAAGACTTAAGATCATTGAGTCCAACCGAAAAGTGCAGAGGAAAGCAATGGAGGAAGAGATACAGTGTCTTGGTGGTACTTGATTCTGGGAAGCCTGGGTGAGACATGTGTTTCAACCTGGTAAGGGAAAGGATCCCAGCACTGTCACGGCACATGAATTCTCCTGACACTTTTTGTTGTCATACGCAAAAATACTGGAACATACTTTCTTCTTGCCCTGTGTCTGATCTTATCTGTCCAGTTCTAGCCGTATACGTAGTAAACAGCCAATTTTACATCAGGAGCAGCTGCAACACTTTAAGTAATCAACTTCTGCATTTTCTTCCTATTTTTTTTTCCTACCACAAAGTCATCTGGGTCTATATAAGGCAAGCCAGTAAAGCAGAAGGCTTCAGAATTCCAGGATATTCGCTTTGAGATGACAGATGTAGGAATTGGCAGTGAGGTGGACAGGGAGCATGGAGAACAGCTGTTATAAGTAGCAATTTATCTGTTACAACAGTGTGTAGATATTGTACCTGAGAATGGGGGCCTGTAATGCAGGGCACTACATACACAGGTCATGAGAGCTAAAGCTTCGGAAGCAGACCAGTCTCACTGGGAATGGGAACAGTGGCCAAAGACATGAAATACCTTGCCCAGGATTACAGAGTGGGTCAATGGCAGAGAAAACAATTGAACCTGATCCTGTTCGCTGATCAAATGGAATTTTTAGTACTGAGGGCAGGATCGCTTGCTGGTAGCTAAATGAAACAAACCAGCAGTGCCTACCAGCTGTGGGGTTTGTTTTGTAGCTGCAAGCTGATCTGGAGTCATGAGGAATCTGTTTTCCTTCCTATTTCTACTGAACTACCAAAACATGTGTTGACACACAGAAAAATACATTGACTGAAGACAACGGAGCCCCCAGCTAACAGCTGAACATGTTCTTCTGCCTGGGGGGGTTGTACTAATCCACTGCAAAAGGCAACACTCGTCACCTCGGTTCATTAACTCATTGACTGCAGTAGATCTGATGTAGCTTCAGGCTGACTGGCTTGCTCTGGACTCATTGGGCTGCCTCAGCAAGCCCACTGGTAGGAAAAGGACAAGTTTTTCTCTAGGTTTCCAGCATTCTTCCTCTTTGGGGTACAAGTTGTAGTCTTGAACTATGTCCTTCCTTGGAGAAGCATGGCAAGCACTGAGGTTTCTTTTCTGCCAAGTGCATGGGGAGTACATGAAGCATTTTTCTTGACTCTCCTGTTAACCAGCAACAGGGTCTGCTATCAAGCTATACCTTGGTTTTCCTGTTCTCTTTTTGTAGCTGCTCCTTCCTAGAAACTCTATTTCTATTCCTGACAGTGGCAAACAGCAACTGCCATGGAACTGGTGTGAGTCTAAAGGTTTCCTACATAAAGCTCCAATCCAAAGCATAGTTTCTTTGGAATGTTGAATTATGTGATTCAGAGAAATTTCGGGGCGCAACCACAATATAAGCTTCAGAGCAACAAAGGAAGAGAAAATACTGTCTAGATCAAGAAGGAGAAATTTCTTCCTGGCTCCTATAGGTGGCCAGAAGAAATCTCAAACAATTAAAGCCCCATAGAAAGTAATTTTGAAATAACAAATTGTCCCTTGAGACAATATCTGGTTGTTTCATCAGCTTCTTTTGCAGCAAGTCCAGTGAAACAGCTGCAGACTTTATACTCTTCCATTAAATAGAAATGCTCACCACAATTCCAACCAGCTATGGAGTTTTTGGTACAGCTTCTTTTAAGAACCTGAACTGGTCACCATGGAAGATAAATCGGCCAGCTGAAATTCTTTTGTATGAACTTACTTTAAAGCAGGGGAAGGGAAAGTATGTTTTACTTCTTGTTGCCTTTTTTCTGCTTTAAAAGCATTTTGCACACAGATTAGAAGATGAAAACACAGATAAAATAACTTGTACCACAGCTGTCAGCAGGATGAGGAGGGTAGTTTAAGAAACAGAATAAAAGGCTAATACTAACCAGGATTTTCCAGCTATCCAAAAGTGAGTCTACTCACACAGTCCTTGGAAGTGTCATGCAACCTCTTTTCTTAGCAACCTAACTGAGCCATTGCTACAGTGCATTACTAGCAGCCAGATGTTTGATAAAGTGTTTTGGGAAAAGAACAGTATTCTCACCATTAGTAGTAACAAAGATGACAGGACAATGTTGAAAGCTTCTGTTCTCAGATTTTTTTTTTCTCATCACATGTGTTTAATAGGTTTGGATAACATCCACTGTCCAGCCTTTTATCAGAACCTTTCTACCTTTTAATGTCCTCCTGCACTGATGGATAGCCTAAACATTAGCAAGCAACCTTATGTTGCAATACTCATAGCTTGGCTTCCTCTGGTAAACCAAATGTCATTTGTTCCATTAAAAAAATCCCTGAATCTATAAACATTCATTTACAACCTCAACATTATTGAATGGCTTTCCTGTAGGAAAACAAACAGATCTCTCATTGAATTCACTCCTCTGAGACATCAGCCCGTAAACATGAGTAACCCTCCCCTTGCAAGCAATCCTCGCACTGAAGCCCATGAGCTATTTGCTTTACATGAAGGTAGCTCATGCATGAAAGCCCAGTCAATGGCTGTGGTGCTATCAGTTGTAGAGGAGATTCTGCAGAATTTGCTTTCATCTTTTTCCATTACCAGGCCAAAACACTTGAATGAAGAAATAAAAACCCAAGAGAGGGTTCGGGAAGGCCTGAAAGGGATTAGGAAGTGAATTAAACAAACAACAGGCAGGAACCAGTGGTCCACTCAGAAAGACTGGAAACACCCACAAAAGCAAACAAAATCACTACCTAGCACTGCTGGAAACAGGGCATTCCCTCATCACCTGTGTCACACGATCCATTAACAATCATATGGTAATAGCCATCTGCAAAGAACTGAGAGGGAAGACATTTATTGTAGGAGATGACACGCTGTTTGCAGTGGCATATTCAGCTCCTCCTCAGTTTCGCTTGCTGGACAAACAGCATCTGTGCCAGGATAATAAACTGGCTATATGCTGGATTTCTGACTCAGGTCAGAGTCTGGCTTGATTAAAGAAGTAATAAACTAACATACAGGTTGAGGCTTGGCATGCATGTTAAGTGAGTTTTGTTAAGCGTAGTTGCTTTACTTGGAGAAAAAGATATTAAACACAGATAGTCTGAAGTTCCGCATATCCACAACTTAAATATGCAGATTATTTTAAACCCCATTTGTAATTACAAGAGTTTAAAAGAACCCAATTTTATTTTCTGGTTTTTACACTGATCTACTGACAATGATATTTTAGTGAACTGCAATATATTTGTTTCCAGTGAAATTTAAAACATTCCTCATGGTAACACTGCGATTCCTGGTTCCAAGTTAAAATAGCTCACTCTAACACTACTAACTTGGTGATTCTGCTAGTTGCAGCACCCCAGCCAAAGGTGCCAGCCTCAGGAATCTCATCTGAGTTTGCTTGGTCCATTCTCTTGAGGCTACTCAGCTGCTGAAGTCTATAGATGTTTTTCCATAGTCCTAATTTCCTATTATGAGGGAATTAGATGAGAAAGAAGTTAAATCTAACTTCCGTTTTCATCATGCACCTTTTCACTCTCTTCCTTGTTGGGTCAAGCACACAGTGGCCAGTTACTGCTTCCGAGTTCAACACAATGAATCCTGAGCTCAGAGAGGTATTTGTTGACTCATTACACTTTAAGTTTCACAATTCCAAAGCTGAACCAACCAGGGAAGTGGCTGCAAGTTGCAGTGGGTGGATAGAAGGGCTGTGGAGGTCTGTTCTAAAGGCTCCCATACCACTGAGGAATCATACACAGAAACCTGTGTGGATATGCCACGCAATGTAATTTACTGCATTCTACATTACACCTTGGGTGAAATTAATCTCATTGCATTTTAATCATCTAAAACTCAAGACACTCAGTCTCCTGAGGTGCCTGTAGTCAGTGGGCAGAAAGAGGCACCTTATGTCTCCTATCCAGACACCTCTTTGCATTTGGATGACCAAGGCTGCAATACATCTGTTGGGAGTGTAAGAGGCTGGACCCACCAGACGTCTATGTTAATGTCATTCTATTCAAATGCACAAAAAGCATCTCCTGCAGATTTCTGGATGTTTTGCAAGCCAGTGTTTCACACATCTGAAAAAGGCCAATTCCTCTTTGCCCATGTGGGCAAAATTTTCCAGGCAGAAAAGGCTGTTTCTGGGGAAGCTGAATGAACCTTCAAGGTTCAGAATTAACTTCCCTGGCCATTGGATAATCTATATGAACTGAGTATAAGTAATGAGGGGTATGCAGAGGAGACAGGGCAAAGATGACCCCTGGAAACAAGAGGAGGAAACTATAATGAGCATATTCATTAGCTGAGGGCAGACAAGTACATCCTTCCTGTGCTTGGATAATCCTGAGCAGACAGCTTTTTATTTGCACAGTGTCCTCAGAACTTTTGGGTGCCAGGCTAGGCTCGGAGAAGAGTCAGAGCAGCCTGGGGGGCCTGCCCTGCCTCAGTAGACAGATGTGAGCCAGGTTTACATGTGTGGTTGACATCAATTAGCTGAAGCAAGCTACCATTTTCCAAAAGGGTCAAGGGAGAGTAATTCCAGCAAACACAGGGAAGCTAGATGGCTTTTGCCCACTGACCAAGTCATCCCAGTGATTTTCCCAACCACAAATGACAAACAGTTAAGAAGCATGTGAACTTGGGAGTGTAACCTCTCCAGAACAGAACTTCACTAATAGCACTGCTTAGCATAAAACCAGTGTTGTTAATGACGCCAGCCCAAACCTTCGACCAGTCTGAGCAAAGGCACTGCAAATGCAGCCCTCTTTAAGTCTAAAGGACAGGACACAGGACTGCCCAAGGACCTATTCTGAGATGGCATCACTGGGACAGAGCAGACTCCATGTTGTTTCCATAGACTCCCATGTAGTTTGGCACCACTGCAAGAGACAGGGATCCTCAGTAAGTGTTTAGTTAACTAACATTTGTATTGTAAACAGTGGGTAAAGGATGAGGAAACAGGACTTGAGCAAACCGTGAGAAAATGCCATTTAGCTTGAGATCACAGCAAAGGGACTCCTAATCAAGGCAACGCTGTGATATTTCAGATTCCTCTGCCACACTATATCACAGCCTGGTCCCAGTGACAGAAGAATGCTTATTAAACCAAATTCTGATTAGAAAGCATTAATTTGAGTAACAGGGTTGCCATTCTGCTGCTTTGTTATTTTCCCAGAATTGAACTTCGGAAAGATGAGCTTATGCAGCAAGTATGCTGAGAAGGTACTTTCCTGGACTAAGACATAGTGATCAGCAGAGATATTGATTGTGGTGTCTCTGGAACAACAACAAGAATTATGTATTGATTTCTCTGGAGACTGGATTATGTATTGATTATGCCAGCTGCAAAGCAGAGGCCTAAGTAATGCTATCATCTCTGGCTAAAATGGTGCCTGTAGAGAAGTGAAGTCAATAGAAAGAGGAGATGAGAAATCCATTGCGCCAAAGGGCAAAGTCCCAGGGCAGTTAATTAAACGGCAAAACTCTCCTCAGCTAAAGTAAAGCCAGGATTTCTATTTAAGTATTTAGCATCCTGAAAAGCCTCCTAATAGCAACCCAAAGGACACAGTGAATAACGCTTTGAGCAAGTAAATAATTCTAGCCCATCCTGCATCCATGTAACACGCTGTATTCACACAGGCACCTCATTCATTGCCTACTTCAACTGGGTCATTAATGAAATGCATAGTGTTTAGAAAAATCTGAAAACTAGCTGGGGAGATAAGTCTCCGACCAAGCCTTAAGGGACCATCCAAGATAGCTACTGAAGAGCGATACTGTGTTGGCCTTTTATCAGTAAGATAATAAGCTAAAAGGGGATGGAGATGACTCGCTGGATATAAGTGATATAAGCTGAATTTGTAGGAGAAAGTAGCAGTGTAGAAAACAGTCCCTGAAGGCTCACCTTCCAAAACACAAAGCCTCTGTCTTGTGTTAAACTCCGTGGATTACTTTACAGAAGCTTAATGTTTCTCTTTCAGAGCTTCCCTTACAGTGACATTCAGCTTTTGTTTTGGCCGTTCCAAAACCTAATTATAACATGTTCCCTAGAAGGCATTTAGTAAACAGTTGGAGGAAGAGGTCTCAGTACTTGAAGGCAGAATTCAGCCAGAATCATTAAGAAGTGATACATGAAACTTTCCTTATGGAATACGGAAGGTTTTAGTGATCAGCAGAGATGACTCACTCGGAGGCAAGAGTGCTGAAGTTTGCATTTATTTTGGTGGTGAAAATAGGGCCAGGGAAAGAAATCTCAGGGAGAGAGCAACCAAAGGCAAAGAACCTCGGCATCAAGATTAAAGCAGGGGTGTTCAAAAAGCAAACTGCTCGTTAAGAATGCACTGAGCTGAGAGAGGGTGTCTGTGAACAGCAGCCTCCACGCAGCTGCCTGGCTTTGTCCAGAAGGGCTCATTTATCATCTTCATTTCATCTCACCCGGATTACATAGATGTTTTCTTCTCGATAAAGAACTGATATGACAGAAGAGCACATTTTAGCCACAGCCAACTGGAGGCCAGGCCCTGCTGATCAGCCAGTGTCCCTTTCTCAGGACTATCCCCTCCCTTCCTTATCCTATAATTGTTCATAAAAACAAAGACATGTTTTCACTTAGCAAAATACCCATTGCTAGCCTTGGACTGGAGTGAGGAGGTTATTGCTGTGTCCAGCTAACCTCTTGCAGCACAGAAAGAAATTGCAAACGTGGCCTTTATTCTGTGCATTTCCTGGAGGAAAGGAGACCGAACAGGAACTCAGATAAGAAAACTAATGCTGTTGCTGTGCTTCATATTCCGTGAAGTATATTAATGGGGATAACAATACACATTAGACATCCTATTCAGTAGCATTTTTAGTACCCTACTGAGTTGAAATATAAACTATAATGGCATATGGAGACTGTCTTAAGAGCCATTTCAAATCAATTTAGCTTTATATAGTGTCTCTTGAAGTATCTCAAGGTGATTTACAGTGAAAAACAAAATAGTGGGCTCGTGATTTAGTAGAATAATGCATGGCAGCTGTCAGACAGGAAGACAAAAATGCTGTATGGAGATGCAAAACTCTGATTTAAAAGCAGTAACAAAGGTAAACATATATCTCTGCTCTTCCAGCACAAGAAGCAGCCATGTAACGAAGCCAGGCTGGGTTCCGTTTAACTCAACTGGTCAATGAAGCACTGAGAGCTTTTCCATTTACAGACAGAACTGGAACCTAAACCTGAAACATTCCCACTCAACTGCTGAGATTAGGAAAAGCCAGGAAAGAAATATTTGTGACCAATTCATTTTAGCAGTTTTACCATCATATTTCACAACCTCAGAAATTTTAGACTTCCTGTGGGTTGGACTTTTGCCCTGACAGGCTTATTAAGTCAAGGAGGCAGCTTTAAGTGCCTTTTCATGGAAACTGTTAAAGCCTCTCTTGAAGAAGCAAGACTCGAGTCAAGAAACCTTGACCGTGTCAGTGCAGCAACTATTGTGCTGCTCCTGTTAAGCAAAACCAACTTGCAAGTGGAGTTTCCTTCAGATCACAGTACTGAAGAGGCACATGCCTCATTTGGTCTCTTCCTCCTAATGGAGAAGGGCCCCTCATCAGTGCTTGTCCCTATATAGCCCCTGAGGTGCCATCAGCCCACAGCTGGAACTCTTCAGAGAAGCACGATAACAACTGCTCAGAGTGCGTTTCAAGGAGGGGGGGTCTTCAGCTACAGGACACCTCTTCCAAGGGTTTTCACCCTCCTGCTCACCATTCAAAGTGAAGCTGCAAAGGAAGCCATGAAAACGCCTGTATTTTGGTATCCTCAGTGTGAAAATTACACATATTCCTTTCGTTTTCCTTCTATAAAACAGTTCAGAATGGCCTGTTGGTTATGAATGTTTCAACAAACTTCGGGAAAGAGAGAGGGAATACTAAAGTCTTCCTAGGTGAGGACCTGAGTACACAGGCTCATAGAACACCTCAGGTTGGGAGAGGCTTTAAAGATCATCTGGTCCAACCTTTCATGGGAAAGGAAGCCTATATGATATAATCTGGCACCTCA
>JAOEHX010052314.1:0-27792 GCA_025448015.1 Bolborhynchus lineola
TGCCTTCCAGGAGAATCCACTCCAAGATTTTGCCAGGCACAGAGGTGAGGCTGACTGCTCTGTAGTTCCCTGGCTCAGCCATTCTCCCCTTCTTGAAAACGGGGGTTATATTTCCTTTTTTCCAGTCATCGGGAACTTCACCTGACTGCCATGATTTTTCAAATATGAAAATTTTAATCCTATTAGTCAGACTAGAGGACTATCAATCCTGAGATGGAGGTCTTCCTCGCAGGATACAGTAGTTTTGATGCCAGAAGATGGTCAGGAAGGCCTGGCTGGCTAACAAAGACAGTCCTTCAACTGCTGGGTGTAGTTCCAGTTTTGCATCCCCTTTGGCAGCAGCACAGAGGCTGCTGCAGTGTGGCCAGCCAGCAAAATTAGGAAATAGGGACCTCTTTTATTTACTCAGGCTGCTGAATCATGGGCATTCCTGTCTGCTTGGAGAAAAGTCAGGCAGCTCTACTTTCCACTGGAAGTCTCAGGAGTGCTTGGTACTTTCATCTCAGAGTGTTCACACACTTGTTTTAATGTGCTTTATGGAAATGCTGAAACTCAGCAAGTACAGTCGGTGTAGAAAAACATCTGCACTAGCTATTCACACACATTTGCATCTTTAAATAGACTTTTAGGCTTTGTAGCCACTTTCCAGTGAAGTTTTTTGGTTGTGAGTGCTACAGTTTTCCTGGAGTCAGTGAGTGTGAAGTGGCTGGTTCCAAAAATTAAAAATTTACATGGACATGTTAAGTGCATCACATTGAAATGCGGAATACTTGCCATAACACAAGAAAAGCATTTACACTAAACAGCACTTCGTGAGTGCCGAAGGGAAGAAAAAAATCAGTATAGAAAATACATTTTAAAATTCCATAAACACTCTGTTGAATACCTGGAGCCCTGTTCTGCCCTCAGCTGGATGTGTGCCACTGCTGGGGACTTGTATGTGTGCATCTGAATTTGGTCCAGAGTATTTTAAGGCAGCTTGTTATAACATTAAAAATCAGTATTTGCGATGTTGACATAGCTCAGTGGGTAGGTGTCTACAGATTTATATACACATGGCTGTATATACAGGGTAGCAGCAAACTGTTTTTTTTATGAGAGCGATCAGCAAAAAGGGGTTTGAAGTCCTTTAACCAGGCAGCGGATTAAACTTTATCCCCAGCACAGAGCTGGCTCTGTGGTAGGTGCCACTGGGAAACTGGGAGACAAGTCCACATCCCAACCCTGTTGGTCAGGTGTGGGGACCTTCCACTTAACTTCTTCATGACAGCTGTTGAGTGCCCAGGCCTGCTTGCCTAATGCCTGTGCACATGGAACAGCTTCAGTGCAGGGTAGCAAGCCATGGATCACTGCCATTTTGAAAGAGACGCTCTTAATGGTTGCACGTTCATCGTATGGGGCAGCATTTGTGTGGGGAAGCTGGGGGAGAGGGCAGACAGGCAGTGACATCACTCACATCCTGCTGTAGCAGTAGTTACCCTTAGTCCAGGTTTCCTCCTCAATCAGTCACTGTCCTCAGACCCGTTCCTCGACATCTCCTAAGCTCACGAGGCAGGCTAGTCCCTCACACGCAGTGCTCCCAGTGTTCAGGTTGAAGCCCACACAGCCGAAGTCACCGCAGCAAAGCATTTCCCTGTTGCAGAAGGAAGGTTTCAAAAGTCCTTCTGGATGTTGCTGACAGCCGGCAGGCCGGGCTTTGGGAACCTTTTGTGTGAGCGCAGCCCAGGGGCCCTCCTTCCGGAGCGTGTTGGCTGGCCTCCATCGGTGCCCCTTCCACGTCGGCTCTCCCCCGCCTCGCTTTGCCGGGGGGGAGCATGTTGGCTCCATTGTTAGGCTCGTACTCAGGAAAATCCTGTTGTCCTCCACCGTGCGCGGTGCGGAATTCCCCCTGCCTTGCTGATACTTCTCTGGCTCTGAGAGATTGAGAGGTGGTCACATTTCAAGCTAAGAGGAGTCAAATCGAACTTGCAAGTGGTTTGCTCTTCTCCTTTTTGCACAAAGAGAATTACTCTGCAGAATTACTACAGGCTCAGATTGAAAACACAACAGTGACGTGACACACAGAAACATTTATATTTGCCAAGTGGAAAGTAAGAACCAGCTCTGTGCTGTAGTTATGCTATTTCCCCTCTGCTTTCCTTGCCTTGTATAAAAGCTGAGGAGACTCCCCCAAGCAAAACAAGGAGAATTGGGTGAGGGAAAGAGGCTGCCATTGCTTATGCTGTGGTCATGCTCAGTGCTTGATCCTGATCCTGCTGCCAGCCCGACAGCCCTCTGAGATCCACAAGCCGGAGGGAATAGTTGTATAATAGGTAAAACCAGGCAGGCAGTGCTGGCAAAAAAGGAAGTGATTTACTACTGTGTCAGTGATGGTACACTATTTATAACACTTACTATATATTCCTCTAAACATTTGTACAATAATACATCATTTCTGCATAGGATATACATTTTAATACTAAATTTGGTTACAAAATATGTTGCCTAGGCAGTCACAGACTATTTTTCTTCACTCTGTTGCTTGACATAAATTCCTGTTTATCTGCCAGCAGTGTTTGTATGTCAGACATATATTTGATGTGTAAAGGACAAAAGGGTTTTCTACTTAAAAGACCCAGCTGAAAATATTCATTTAAAATACAATTTTTAAATGTAGAAAAAAACCCTAATATCTTTTTTCTGTAAATAGTTGTTTCACTGTTTTGATAATTTTCAGTTTTAGAGTCAAACCCAGCAATTTGGAAGGGCAGTACACAGATTTGTATTAAAAGTCTCCTGTGAATATTGCAGTCATTAATGCGCCAACTTAAAAACTCACCTGGCTGGTATTATTTAGCATGTATGACAACGAGTAACTCTGCTTTAGTACATTGGGAAGCATTTTAGCAGTTAATAGTACTTTTGCTGGCAGGGAAATTATTTATTCTTCAATTTTCATCTTAAAAACCCAAACACCTTTGTTGTCAGCTCAAAGATATGGCACTTGGGCTAGGGTTTGGGTTTGTTATTTAAATACATACCATTAGTGTAGATTTGTTCATAGGTAAACGCAGATATATGTCCTACTTGTGTGTGAAAGATGTGTGCAATTTGTGAAATCCTCCTCTTCAAGACATAAACAAGAGGATAAAACCCCATGCAGTTTCCAACTTATCCTGAGAAAGCATTGTGTCAATGGGCAGGCATCCAGCAATGGTGTTTGGTTGTTTTCTCAGAGTTAGATGGTTGCCATCTGGCATTGATAGTGAGATGGCATTGTCATCAGTTTCTAGATGCAGGAAAGGAATGAATCCTCATCTGTTTCCTGTGGATAAGCAAGAGGTTGATAATCTAGTAAAGTCTTGTTACCTTAAAGAAAGCAGGCTTGGAATTTGTTTACATAACATGGGCCAACTCTAACTTTTATGTTGACGTAGTAAATTTCTTGAGAGAAGGCTGGAGACATTAAGAAAATTACTGCTTTGCAAGAACACCTTAAGAAAGATATTTTTCAAGAGGTTTATCTGTCTTTTTCTGTGCTGCTTCTGTAGTCAATTTTACTTTTAAAAGGAAAAGTAAACACATCTGTAAAGGAATAGGAGGATTATTTGCTGTACAGGAGTCTTTCAAGCATTGTTTTCATATTTTTAAAGAAGTTTCAGGTTAAGGTGAATATGGTGATTGTAGTAATTTGTGTTTAAAGCAAAACTGTACTGGACATCTGTTGAAAAAAATAGTTGCAACTTGTCATGCCTAGAGATGAGATAATATCATAGATAACTAGTTCAATTTATTATCTGGCTAGCATTTCTGTTTTGTCTTTTCTTTGTTACTCGTAAATCTTTCAGCTTTTACCATAGTCATTCATCATTTTTCCTGTTTCCAGTTTTTACAAGTCGCTTTGTCTGTGATCACCTCACAGTGCAGGTTCCGCTGGGCTGAGGAAGTTCAGCTGGCTGAGGCCTTTGCAGAAAGGAAGAAATGGTGGGCAACCTCTTGAACCTAAAAAGGAAAAAAAATGCTGTTCACAACTGACCCTTTTGAAACTTTCTCATTTTCCTTGATCCTGGCTGTTGGTTTGTTAGTTTGTGTTGCAAATTTAATGACCCAGCTGTCAGCATTCAGTAACTGAATTGTATAGTTACAGAGAAACCTGATTGCACTTTATTAGAGAAAACATCACTGTTTATAATGTTATCCTGTTCCTCCCCTGTAATTTTGCCTATTATTGTTTAGAATAACACCCGAGTCTCTTTCAGTAATAGCCTTTAAAAGACTTCTGTGTTCAGAATCAATTTAAAGGTAAAAAATCCGAACAAAACCTGTGGCAAAGGAGGGGGAGACTTTTCATTAAATATTGGGCATGTAGGTTGACTGTATTAATTTTAAATCATTCCTGTAATATTTTCTCCTTTCCTTTGACTCATCAGATGCTCACATAATATGCAAATCGTTTTACAATGGATACAAAAGAAACATTAAATATATTAAAATCTGCATTTTAATAAAGATGTCAATGTATAATACATATCCTGCAACTGAGAAAGAATGATAAAAAAGCAATAAAAAGTTAATATAGGCCCAGAAGTATTTAATATCTTTAAATGTTTTAAACTCTGATAAAAATAAATGTGGTCTTGAAGCTGTTGGATATAAGTATAAAAAGTATCCCAGTCAGAGTTTAATGTTTTAGCTGATTAGGAGTAGCAGATCCTGCTATCTAGTAGCGTTGTTCATATGCATTCTTCATCAGGGACTGTAATGATAGGACAAGGGGTAATGGGCTCAAACTTAAACAGGGGAAGTTTAGATTAGATATAGGGAAGCAGTTCTTTACTGTGAGGGTGGTGAGGCACTGGAATAGATTGCCCAAAGATGTGGTGAATGCTACATCGCTGGCAGTGTTCAAGGCCCGGTTGGACAGAGCCTTGTGTGACATGGTCAAGGGTGAGGTGTCCCTGCCCATGGCAGGGGAATTGGAACTTGATGATCTTAAGGTTCTTTCCAATCCAAACCACTCTATGATTCTAAGATTTGCTGTCCTCTTTGAACGGTAGGGATTAAGCTTGTGGGCTTGTTTCTTTCTCATTTCAGATGGAGTGGATGTTGAGGATGACCCCACTTGCTCATGGCCAGCATCATCGCCTTCTAGCAAGGACCAGACTTCCCCGAGCCATGGAGAAGGTTGTGATTTTGGTGAAGAGGAAGGAGGTCCAGGGTTGCCCTATCCATGCCAGTTCTGTGACAAATCGTTCAGCCGCCTCAGCTACTTAAAGCACCACGAGCAAAGTCACAGCGACAAGCTCCCTTTCAAATGCACGTATTGCAGCCGTCTCTTCAAACACAAACGGAGCAGGGACCGCCACATAAAGCTTCATACAGGAGACAAGAAGTATCACTGCAGTGAGTGTGATGCAGCATTCTCGAGGAGTGATCATCTTAAAATTCACTTAAAGACTCATACGTCCAACAAGCCATATAAGTGTGCCATTTGTAGGCGTGGATTCCTGTCGTCTAGTTCTCTGCACGGCCACATGCAGGTTCACGAGAGGAACAAAGATGGCTCTCAGTCCGCTTCCCGGATGGAGGACTGGAAAATGAAAGACACTCAGAAATGCAGTCAGTGCGAGGAAGGCTTTGATTTTCCTGAAGATCTTCAGAAGCATATTGCAGAATGTCACCCTGAGTGTTCCCCTAATGAAGACCGATCTGCTCTTCAGTGTGTTTACTGTCATGAACTCTTTGTAGAGGAAACATCTCTGATGAATCACATGGAGCAGGCTCATAATGGTGAGAAGAAGAATTCATGTAGCATTTGCTCCGAGAACTTTCATACTGTGGAGGAGCTGTACAGCCACATGGACAGTCACCAGCAGCCAGAGTCGTGCAACCACAGCAACAGTCCGTCTTTGGTAACTGTGGGCTACACGTCAGTCTCCAGTACCACTCCGGATTCGAATCTCTCGGTGGATAGTTCAACAATGGTGGAAACGGCTCCTCCTATACCAAAAGGTCGTGGAAGGAAGCGGGCAGCTCAGCAAGTGCCAGATATAACTGGTCCTTCTAGTAAACAGGCTAAAGTTACCTACAGTTGCATTTACTGCAACAAACAGTTATTTTCCAGCCTTGCAGTTCTGCAGATACATCTGAAAACTATGCATTTAGATAAACCTGAACAAGCCCATATCTGTCAGTATTGTTTGGAGGTATTGCCATCTCTCTACAATCTGAACGAACATCTTAAGCAAGTCCATGAAGCTCCAGACCCAGCACTGATTGTTTCTACCATGCCCGCCATGGTGTACCAGTGCAACTTCTGTTCTGAAGTGTTCAATGACCTAAACACCCTTCAGGAACACATCCGATGTTCACATGGATTTGCCAACCCTGCTGCTAAGGACAGTAATGCATTCTTTTGTCCCCATTGCTACATGGGGTTTCTTACAGATTCTTCTCTGGAAGAGCATATTAGACAAGTCCACTGTGATCTTAGCAGTTCCCGTTTTGGTTCCCCTGTTCTTGGAACCCCAAAAGATCCAGTGGTGGAAGTATATTCTTGTTCTTACTGTACTAATTCTCCAATATTTAATAGTGTTCTTAAACTAAACAAGCATATCAAGGAGAACCATAAGAACATTCCTTTGGCACTGAATTACATTCACAATGGAAAAAAATCCAGAGCCATGAGTCCTTTATCTCCTGTAACCATTGAGCAGACCTCTTTAAAGATGATGCAGGCTGTTGGAGGTGCTCCTCCTCGTCCTGCAGGTGAATACATTTGTAACCAGTGTGGTGCTAAGTATACTTCCTTGGATGGTTTCCAGACTCATTTAAAAACACATCTTGATACTGTCCTGCCGAAACTGACCTGCCCTCAGTGCAACAAGGAATTTCCAAACCAGGAGTCTCTGCTGAAGCATGTTACCATCCATTTCATGATCACCTCAACCTACTACATCTGTGAAAGCTGTGACAAGCAGTTCACTTCTGTGGATGACTTGCAGAAACACCTACTGGATATGCATACATTTGTGTTCTTCCGCTGCACCTTGTGCCAAGAAGTTTTTGACTCCAAAGTCTCCATTCAGCTACACTTGGCTGTGAAGCACAGCAATGAGAAGAAAGTATACAGATGCACATCGTGCAACTGGGATTTCCGCAATGAGACTGACCTACAGCTTCATGTTAAACACAACCACCTGGAGAACCAAGGCAAAGTACACAAGTGCATCTTCTGTGGCGAGTCCTTTGGTACGGAGGTAGAGCTGCAGTGTCACATTACTACACACAGCAAGAAGTACAACTGCAAGTTCTGCAGCAAAGCTTTCCATGCTATCATCTTGCTGGAAAAGCACTTAAGGGAAAAACATTGTGTTTTTGAAACGAAAACTCCAAACTGTGGAACGAATGGAGCGTCTGAGCAGGTTCAGAAAGAGGAAGTGGAACTCCAGACCTTACTGACAAATAGCCAGGAGTCCCATAACAGCCATGATGGCAGTGAAGAAGATGTGGACACATCTGAGCCTATGTATGGCTGTGACATTTGTGGAGCAGCTTATACCATGGAGACTCTCCTGCAGAATCACCAGCTTCGAGACCACAACATTCGACCTGGAGAAAGTGCCATAGTGAAGAAAAAGGCTGAACTCATTAAAGGGAATTACAAGTGTAATGTGTGTTCTCGTACATTCTTCTCTGAAAATGGGCTCCGAGAACACATGCAGACACACTTGGGACCAGTGAAACATTATATGTGCCCAATCTGTGGGGAGCGGTTTCCTTCTCTTCTGACTCTTACTGAACATAAGGTCACGCATAGTAAGAGCCTGGACACTGGAAACTGCAGGATTTGCAAGATGCCCCTCCAAAGCGAGGAGGAATTTTTAGAGCATTGCCAAATGCACCCTGACTTGAGGAACTCCTTGACAGGGTTCCGGTGTGTGGTGTGCATGCAGACGGTGACTTCCACTCTGGAACTGAAAATCCACGGCACGTTCCATATGCAGAAAACTGGAAACGGTTCTGCCGTGCAGTCCACAGGGCGTGCACAGCATCTTCAGAAACTGTACAAGTGTGCTTCTTGCCTGAAGGAATTCCGCTCAAAACAGGATTTAGTGAAACTTGACATCAACGGTCTGCCATATGGTCTGTGTGCTAGCTGTGTTAATCTCAGTAAAAGTGGTAGTCCAAGTGTCAACATCCCTTCAAGCAGTAACAGACAAGCATTGGGCCAAAATGAGAACTTGAGTTCCATTGAGAACAAAGTCAAGGCAGGGGGATTGAAGACACGATGTTCTAGTTGCAATGTTAAATTTGAATCAGAAAGTGAACTCCAAAACCATATTCAGTCAATCCACAGAGAGCTTGTTCCAGACAGCAACAGTACACAGCTGAAAACACCACAAGTATCTCCAATGCCCCGAATCAGCCCCTCCCAAACTGAAGAGGTAACCCTTTTTTCTTTGCTCTTGACACCTTCCATCTTTCTGGAAAAAATTCCCTTTTTTTCAGGCTGTCTTGTCACTTGTCATGCAATGTTTAGGCTGAATCATGTTACATTTCCATCCATAGCCATCAGCTATTAATTACTTTCTTCTTGATATGCCTTACATCTTGGATTGAATTGTGTGGAGTAGGACTAATTCCAGTCTCCCTAGGATATTGTCTTCTATATCACTGAGGAGAACTATCTTCATGCCAGCACAACTGAGATCTGGAATCTTACCCTAGCTCCCTTATGTGTTGGAATCCCCAGCTAGGAGTTGTGCTTCCGGCAGAGAGAATTAATGACAGAGAGAATAGAGTAAGCCAAAATGCTGGCAAACAGGGTGGATTTTAAAAAATATTTGTGAGCAACAAATTGAGGTGGTTTTTTATAAATTGTGTTGTAGACATTCATTTTCCCCTCTTATAACTTATTTGATTAAGTAGAAGTGCAATGCTAGCCTAAGGTAAATTGGGAAATCAGTCCTTTGGATGCAATTCCTCGTTGTGTTTTTCTTTCCATTCCCGATGAACAACATTTTGATGTCACTAAGCACCTAGTGCCTGATGATTGAAATCCCATTCACACAGGATAACTTAGAAAGCAAATATCAAACTCTTGAAAGATCTCATATAATTCCTCAGTCACCAAAGGCCAAGTTATAACACTCGGATATGGAAAGGTAGGGGGGTCGTATACTGAGGGAAGGGAATCTGTTTTATCTTCAGAAATGTTATCCATAGAATGACTTAGAGTTTATATTTTATATATGGTATCTTGCATAATGACCCCTTATAGTTCAGGAAGCTTAAAAACACAGCACAAATGAATTGTAAGCTTTTGTTTCAAGGAAGCTTTTTAACTTGTAATGGTACAAACATAGTGCAATCCATTGCTGTGCAAGTGTATGGATATGCTGTGGCTGGGGAGCTGTTGCTCTTCCATCACCTTTTTCAGTCTCTGTGAGCCCATCTGTTGGGTGGGAAACCTCTCAGGTTGTCATCCAACAGTGTTGTGCAAACCAGAGGGCAGGAAAGAGGGAGAGAGGGGGGAGGAAAGATACATAAGGATATATGGGCCAAGAGGTATTTGTGGAGTTAACAAACAACATAGCTGAAGGATGGCTGGGAGAGGGCCACTGACGTAGTGCAGGAGCTGGAGTGCCACAAAGAGGGAAGAGGAGCTGGGAGACAAGGGTGAAGTACTAGACGGAATGCATCTGCCAGGGAAGGACCCTATGCTTTCATTACTTTGCACGCTGGCTGCTAATGGGGGACACTGAGGGACTGGGATGTGGTGTGGAGTTTATGGAAGGAGCAGGTTGTTAGACTGAGAATCACAGGTATAAAGGAAATGTTCTGTTAAAAGAAGAGGAACCAGGAATGGCTCCAGTTAGGTGTGGTTCAGATGATGGCCTGAACCTGGTGGTTCTGTAGTCCTATTCCTGAACGGAAACCATAGGATTACCAGTTGCATGTTTTTGATAGACTCAGTCATCCTGGTTTCTGTCTCTGTCGTCTTGCCCCAAGTGACTACATGAAATCTCTCTTCCCAGTGATCTTGGAAGCCAATTCCTCCTACCTCAAGCACAGTCAGAATCATGCATGTTAAGACAGTTACCATGATAAGATGTTACCGACTTGTCTTTCTCTTGCTTTTAAACTGGACAAAAAGAGATTTGGGGGCCTTTTGTGGTAATGTAAGGTCAGTTACCTTCAATGTCATCAGTGAATCTTCTTGTGCATCAAGGTATAATCAGAGTTCTTGTGTCTTCTTCTGATTTGTATTATGTTCCTCTTTTTACTCCTTTCAATTTTTCTCTTAGAAATACATTTAAGATGATAAAGCCTTTTAAACTATAGCAAGATTTGTGATTAGCATTTTCCTGCTTTCAAGTCACCTTTTACCCCCCATTCAGAGCCTGTAAGCTGATTTTTCAGTGTCTGTGGTTCTGGGGTTCTGGTCTCCACAGAAGTAACATAGACTTTCAGATTCTTTTCTCATGGGAAGCACAAAGCTATCAAGTTCCTGATAGAGCATTAATACTTCTGGAAACCACAAATGCATGTTTGTAAAATCCTGAAAGATAATTTATTTTTCTAACAGATATTACTGGTTTCAAATTGTAGTGATGCAAGCATTATAGCAACAAGAATCAAGATTGAAAGTGGTAATACACAAATGTGTAATGCTATAGATTGGATGTCCAGGCTGAGGGAAATGAAAACATAAGCATATAACACAAACAAATTGGATTGCTAAAATTTATTAGTCAGTGTCTTTGCTACTCTACTGGAAGGACATTTCTAGAACTGAATGGGAGATTAAACATGGCTACTTAAACATGTTATTTTGGGGTAATTTTCAACAAAAAAAATATTAAGGAGTGAAGGTTTCATTTGCATTATTGAGAGTTATGTGGTTTAGATTTCAACCTTTGTATAAAGAACGTTTTGTTCCTAAGTCAAGAAAAATGTGGATACTAGTTGTCAGATCATTAACAGTACTGAATACCCTTTGTTACTCAGCAAAAGATTACTGTGGCAAAAGTACTAGAACATGGTTTTTTAAGATAAAAGATAATACTGAAAAAACATCGCTTCTGTCTTCTTTGCCAAATATTCTCCTGATTGAACTAGAAAACTTCCCATTTTAGCCTGTATTCAATAATGTGATAGAGTGTAATTACCTTAATATGGTATAGCGTCATCAGCTGAGCTCACCCTGCTTGCTAAGTGAGAGATTGACCTGAACTGTCTTCACTGAAAGTTACCTTTCAGTTGGGATAGGAAATCATGGGCAGTGCTCATCAGTCACAACTCGAGGAACAGGTCAGAACTCATTAAGCCCATCATACTGCTGAATTCAGTACCCTGAGCCATCAAACATACTTAAACAGGCAGACTGTGTAGATAGCTATTGAAAAAGCTCTAAAATTCGTAAATCTACAGCTTACTCTTTAAGCTTAATGAGATGCCGAGTTCACGTTGTAGATATCTTGTAAAGATCTTGAATCATGGCAAGCACACTCTTAGGCTAGGATAATAAATGTTCTTGGTGATAGCTAATGTTTAAAAGTGGAGAGCAGGTCTGATATGATAGTGAATTGGGAACTAGACATCAGTCCTTTTCCTGTCACTCATTTGCTTTGACTCGGACAAATCTACTTGAACATCTCTGCTTCATTTTCCTTAGTCCAAAAATAACTATACTGCCTGAAAAGTGTGTCACCATGTTTAATTGAGATACAATTTTTGTAAGACCTTGGAAGATGAAAAGCAGTGTTCAAGAAACACTGTGTGGCCTTGCTTGTCTTGATCTTCCTTAATACTCTGGCAGGCTGTTAATGGGAGAACTCATGACTTAGCAGAAGTTGTGCCCTCACTGCTTAAACTTCAACACTTCTGTTCATACAGAATCATACCAGCGTAACTGTACAATAGTAGTTATGTTTTGAATTGCTTAGCTGGCAGGGGAGGAGGGAATAGACTCCAGCTTACACCAACAGTAAAATCTATCTTATGCTACTGTACATGTTATCTGTAAATGCAACTGTGCTCATTTTGGGGTCCTTTTGGTAACATCCAGAGTAGGTGCTCAGCAAGTGCAATTGCTTCTGTAAGTAACTTAAGTTATGTATCACTTTGTTCCATGAATGTGAAGCTCATGTGAATACTGTATTACCTGTGGCAATGCAGACAGTGCTTTATTAATAATACAAGAATACTCTGGATTTTCTGGTCCTGACAAGAGAAGGAGCAGTGCGAGTACGCTGCCAAATTACTGCAGGAATAAAGATGCTTATTCAGGTGTTGCAGAAGACTTGCAGAAACTCACTGTAGGACAGTATCAAAAGTGCTGGACAAAGGAGA
The DNA here is from genome assembly GCA_025448015.1 of Bolborhynchus lineola. Lineage (NCBI taxonomy): Eukaryota > Metazoa > Chordata > Aves > Psittaciformes > Psittacidae > Bolborhynchus > Bolborhynchus lineola. Next base: position 12,337 of record JAOEHX010052314.1, read on the forward strand.
GAAGTAGCAACTGTCACACCAGCTGAAGAACAGCATAAGCGTGAATCTGGGGCTGCTCTTCTGTCCTGTTGTGGTTGTGCAGAGCTGTATGCCAGAATGGGCATGTCACATCAGGAGACGCTTGGGTACATCACAGCAGCATTGAAAGTGCAGGCTGACAATGAGCTTGTGGAGGAGGGGTCACAAAATTCAGATGCTGCGTGGAGCTGGTGTCTTCTTGAAACTCAACTTATCCAACCTCAGATAAATCCAGAAATGGTATCACCCTGGGAGAAAGCATGGAGCTCAGGTAAGTGCACTATTTTATCAATACAATTTTTAATCTTTATTCATGGGCCCTGAATCTACCTTTATTCTCTTACTGTTCCTACCCCTTCTCAAAACACTGCCAGACTCACAAAGAGAGAAAACAGGAACTGCCTTTTGAAGTAGCTGGGTTGTTTCAGCAGCATGCACTGGCAGTCAGAGATGGAAAGAAGAGAGAAAAGACTGTGAGCAACCCAGAAATGTTCCCAGATGCATGCTTTTGGCAGGGCAGGCAATAGCGTTTTAGCACTATAAATCACTGTGCTTTTAACTGAAAAAAAAAACCTGCACTGAAATCAATACTCATGCATTTAATTGAAATACATAAAGAAATTAAAATAATCCTCCTCATCAGCAATCCAAGCTGATCATTCTGACTACAGGATTTTTATGAATAAGCACATAAACTTGTGATGTAACTGTAAGAAGTAGTGCCTTGGGTTTCCTGTCAGTGAATCCAGGCCCAGAACAAGTGATTTTCATGCTGAATTTTGGATCCAGAGACAAAAAGAGGTAAAGAAGGTTTGTTGCTGGCACAAAGATCTGGCTTTGAAATAGTTTGTGGAACTAATCTGTGGCAAACATATTTTCTGCTTCTGGAGTTTCAGAATGAGCTCACTAAGAATTCCATTTTTGTCTTCTTGCATTGTTTTCAAATTGCTTTCAGGAAAGTATTATTTAAGATGTGACCATATATATCTTTAGAAAGGGCTACCATGTTCTTCTTGCCACAGGGGGCCACCTTCACATTACATTGTGCTCTGGTTTCTGATGGTACCACTACCATGAAGTGGCTGACAAGACACAAACAGCGTTTCTCTTTGACTTTACATTTTCAATAGGGAGCTATCAGACAGAGTCCTCTCTGAATTTAACAAGAGTAGTGCTATTTATTAGCCTATTCCTGTAGATCCTACCAAGTTAAGCAGCAGACTTCCCTCCTTCTCACATACGATGAATTCAGTCTGAAAGGAAGGCCATGTGTTGGTTGGGAGCCACTGAACAGAAGCAGGAGGGGTAATTGTAGTAAATTTTCTTAGTTTCCTGTCAACTGATCATTAAAATCTAATACCATTTGTCCTGTTATTTGTCAGAGCCTTCAAATGGAGAATTTGGAGAGGCACCTTCTTCATGCCTGTGGAGATCTTTACATAAGAAGAAGAAAGGATGATGTGTTCTCCAAATGTTTCAGGAGCACCAAACCAAGATTTCCATGAAACAATGCACTGGGGGGGAATGCCTGTTTGAAGAAAAGCAGAACTGGAGAGGGACACAGGAATGTGGATGAAGAACTTAAGCATCTCTAGAGAGCCCAAATATAAATTCATCAAAGATTTATGAGACAAAACATCCTGAGATGCATACCCCCAACAGGTCAGCTGCGCAGCCCACTGTCCCTTATGGAGCTTTCCCTGTACATGTATCTGCTGGCCAAGTGACCAGGGTAACATGCCACGATTTCCCTTCTGCACAGCCCCAGTGGAAAGTTGGAATAGTATTTGTATGTATTTATATTCTGACCTCAGAACTGGGTAGAAACAACAAGAAATTTCCCGTTTTTCTAGCCTGATTGTCTTTAGGAACAAGACATGGGAAATCATGGCATGTTTCTTTTTGTCTGCTAGTTTGCATACCTCTAGAGAGTTCCCTCTCTTCCCTGCCTTACTTTTGGCTTAGTCTTGGCCAGTTTCAAGAAAAATTTCATAAATGAGCAGGAATCTCAAGGCCTGTAAAGTTTTTACAATGTTTAGAAAGAGAGGTGGCTCAGCAGGTGATAGAATCCAAACAAGAAAGAGGCCTTTTGGAAATCCAAACCGGGAAGATGGCTTTAACTGAAGTTCAAACCTGTTTCTTATGCAGAAGTCAATCAATCACAAGAAACGAAGCTTTAAGAAATCATGATCTGTTCTTTGTAGTGCTCTCAGATCAACTTCTTAAGTGACTGTAAATGTTTTGAGAAGTGTTTTTTACCACTGCTCAATAAAGTTGTTATTTGTAGTGTGTGTAGTCTCATACAACAAACATGACACCCAAATTTGTTACTTTGTCATAAGGGAGACGAAATGGGCTAACCATTAATTTAAAATGGTTATGTAGACCCAGTACTGCTTGTTTCATGAAGTTGTACAAAATGAACATAAATTAATTACCTGATACGTAGCATCTTGTTAAGGAGCCCTCTTCTTTGACCTCCCATAGGTCTGTGATGGCTTTGTTCAAAACCCTAGGTACTTTTTTCTCCGACGAAACCTGTATTTCATTTATTCAATTTCTTGCATTGTATTACAAATTATTGTATAAAATATGACCTGTAGTATTTTTTTTACAGTGTTTTCTGCTGAATATAATAGCAGAAATGTGTCTCCTGCTAACATCTGTCCTTGCAATGGGACATTTCAGAACAAGAGGCAGTGGGCACAAGCTGGCACACTATGAGGGTGGTGAGGCACTGGAGCAGGTTGCCCAACTTCAAAGTGGTAAATGCTCCATCCCTGGCAGTGTTCAAGGCCAGGTTGGACAGAGCCTTGGGTGACATGGTCTACTGTGAGGTGTCCTTGCCCATGGCAAGGGGTTGGAACTTGATGATCTTAAGGTCCTTTCCAGCCCAAACCATTCTATGATTCTGTGAGTTCCCTCTGAACATCAGGGAACACTTACTGTGACATTGACTGAGCACTGGCGCAGGTTACCCAGAGAGGTTGTGTATCCTTGGAGATATTCACAAGCCATCTGCATGTGGTGCAGCTCTAGGTGGCCTTACTGGAGAAAAGAGGGTATACCAGAGGTCCCCCAGAAATCAACCAAAGCCATTCTGTGTTTCTCTGGTTTCTGATATCCTTAGGGCACCTCTGCCAAATATATGTTGATGTTATCCTGTTCTTCCTTGGTGGTTAAACCTTTGTTGCTAGTTTATGGCTTCATAAGTCAGGTAATCAAAGGATGGGTCCTCTCCTGATATTGAGCATCTCAGTACAGTCCTACTAGTAATAATGTGCAAATCTGAGAAAAAAGTCCCTGTCTGCAGTTTTCAATAGAGGCTTGAATTCCTCAAGACGAAACCCTCACATGCATTCATTGATCACTTCTAATGCCTGTGAAATGCCTCTTAAAAATACAGCTGGTTACAAATATGGGCATTTAAAATTTGCTTGCTGCTTATATACTCAAAACCAAGGTGTGAGGTAGGAAAGAAAAAGGTATTTGTTCCCTTCAGTCATACTTCTAGTATTGGTATCCTGTGTTGGATGGACTGCCTCTGTTTTTTTTACCTACTATCCAGATACAACGCTCTGTGCAAAAAGGCACACCTAATAGCATTTCATATCTGGAAGGCCACCTCTTCCTCTCTACAGTTTCCAATAGGAGACAGGGTGGTTCACCAACAAAGAACAATCTGAGACTCCAAACTTCCAAATCTCCTTTTATACTTGTTTTTTCACTGGTACAACAGTCTTTTATTTTGGTCTCCGCTGATGTTTGGAATGGGTTTGATGCCAGACTCTAGGAGAATGGAGGTCTGCACATGAAAACCTTGCAACCATCACTGATAGCAGCCAACTTGCAATTGATCTTGTTCTGCTACTTGGTGCTTCTTTTGTTGGTATAGTCAAGGAGTGTCTGCATCACCTGATGATTTTCCTGAGCTAGCTGTCTTAACCATAGCTCCTCAGTTTTCTTATGTCCCCTGCTTCACAGCTGGTGGGTATTTTTGTATGATGATGGTTGAGTTCTGCAAACCTAGAAGTATGACATTCTGCTCTGAAGCAAATTCTGCAACCTCTTTGTGTTTTTTTTATTTTTTTTCTGGTAGTGAAATGGCAGGCTGAAGCCCCATGCAAAAAGAAATGAGCTTATTACAGGATGTACCTAAGATGATCTGCTGGAATTTTAAGCAGCAGTGTGAAAGTAAAAGATTACGAAATAGGACAGAGGGAGTTCTGGGACATTCCCTTAATTCTCTTAGAGGAAAAAAAGCATCTCTTTAGAGGAAAAGTGAGCTAAACACAGATCATTGTGGATAGCATTGAAGGCTGGCTCAGCAGAGTCCTTGTTTTGCTGGTACACCACATCCTTGGGCAGCTGCACTGCCCCAGTGGAGGTTTTTCAACTGGGCACACAGTCAAACATCCTTGCAGTGTCAGCAGCTCTGAGTGTGCCAGCTCAGATGCTACCAGTGTATTTGTTAACATTGATGTGGCCTAAGAGTATCCATACAGGGTAGTAGTATAATTACAGCAGTATGGTGGTAGAACTCCTATATTCTGTAGCATATTCCATAGTGTAAGCAAGTCTTTATAAAACCTCAGTCTTAACAGCGTTACCGTGTAAAGCCTTCATTTGTGAAGTCCCATTGACTTCCTGAAGTGTAGAGCTAATTGCATGAGAAGGATCTAAGGGGTTTAATCCTTCTCCTGATACTTCAATGAAAATTAATTTCTTATATATTATGTATGAGTAATATATTTCTGTTTGTACATTAATATTAATGGTGCATATTTTTCAGCACAAGTTCTATTCTGTAGGATTAAATTATCTTGGTAAGTAATAGCCCAGAATTCTGTAGGAGTAAAGGTTGGGTTAAAAGTGGAGAGTTAAGGGCAGGGGGAGGGTCCCAAGTCACACTCTGGAAAGTGAAGTTAATCAGCATTACTTTTCCACAGTGTGGGATAAAAGTGGTTTTAAGGCTCAATTCAAACAAAATAAGGTATGTAAAAAGCCCCTGATTTTCCCTTTCTCTTAGGATCCAGATAGCTTTTACAAAATTTGTGATGGAGAAAAGAGACAAAACAGTATTCTCTTCTGCATACACGCAAACCAATTTTATTGGGTTATATTTGTTGCTGATTGTTGGTGAAGAAAGTAGTGGCTTTTTTGAATGACAGTGTCTTCAGTATGCCTTTTTTAAAATGGAGAGGAAAAAAGCTTTAAGAAGAAAAAAGTCTTATCAGCTTACTCAGAATATTGGCCTTTGCTGATATTTTTGTACCTGCCAAGTCATGCTCTACTGCCTGTGCTTTGGTGCCATGGCATCTGCAAAATTATCACTGCAGTCTTTGATCATAATTTCTCCTTAATGTCCTTAGCCACAGAGCTGCTCTGATACTGAGATGGTGAATGCTGACATGCCTCTTGATAGGTTAGCAGCTCTCAGGCTTCAGAGGGCCTCAGGTTTAGCAGCCTTTAAGTGAAATGTAAGGAGGCAAAAAAGAGATCGGGATGCTGACAGAAAGTTCAGTTGCTGACACTGCCAGCCCTGAACTCCTGAGCACTGCTCAGCACATTCGCTTGTAGTACTCGGAGCCTCAGCCTCACACAGGATTGGGATAGACAGAAGTTTGTTTCTCAGAACCAAATCAAATTCACAGTACTGCTACCTGTTTGTACTTACAACCTATGTAAACCTGATGTGAAGCAACTGAGAGAAAATAAATGTACACCCATGTGCTTCTGGGTTTTAGAGTCACTTTTCTGACAAGTACCTCACTTCAAAGACCTAGACAAAGAATTGGAGAACGCAAAAGGAAGAGATGCATTTTTTAAATGTTGTGAGGTGTGGTTCTTTCTGCGTGGGGAGGTAAGACATTGCAAGCTGATGCACTTCATAAGCCAGGGGAAGGAAAGGTTTGTAACTAAGACATTGAAGACAGACGTGATTAAATGCAGAATGCAGAATCCAAAACATAAAGGTGAAAGACAGAATGGCAGACCCCAACTTCAAGCAGAATAGGGATAGAAGGACTTGTAGAACAAACATTTGTATTTCTGACTCCTCTTGTGTATTGAAGTAATAAGTAACCATAATGGAAGAAATTAGAAAAAATAATGTTTTTCTCCATTTTCATTTTGCTTACCTTATGGGATTCATTGTATTCTTTCTCGAGGCATGTACACTCAGACCCTGCTACAGTAAAACCCTGCTAAACAACTGCAGAAGAACAGAAAAACCCTCATAAAATCATAAAAGCAATCAGGAAATACTAATTAAAGGGTGTTGTGTGAGCAATGAGAAGAGTTAGCAATTAGTTAAAAAAGAAATGCAAAATGACAGTGCCCCATAAGCAAGATAAATAGCTAACTATGCAGTGAAACTGGCTAACATATGCTTAGTTTTGTAAGAGCTTAAGGTTGACAAAATAAGCATCCAGGAAGACAGAAAAGAAATCCTCAATTAAGGTGCTGTCAAAAATAATCTGAGCTATGATGAAAAATGGCTAAATGGACAAATAAGCTGGGACCGTGGTTGCTCTTGTGCCTCATGCAGGGCCAAGCACACTGCTAATGCTTAATAAAATAATGATGTAATAAATCAGCTGGCAGCATTAGGAGTTGACACTGGCAAGTTACTGTAGTTAGTGTGCAAGTTTTAACTTGGTTTTGCATGTGATTTGTTGGAAACTCTTCACTTTTCTTGTCAGGTCACCTTTCTGTTGGTTTAACAGGTTGAAATAGCTCCACCCTGGATTTAATGTGAGTGAAACTATGAGTTAACGATTGGTCTGGGAGAGGGGAATTAGAGGATGCAGGACGTGTGGCATCACTCTCTTGGCAGCAGCAGATTGTCTCAGCTGTCCATACCTTCAGTTTGTGCTGAAACTGAGGGGGAAAAAGCCTTGAAAGTCTTCTTTGCTGGTGTGATGAGGGTAAATAATGTTAACAGGTACACATCAAAGCCATTTTTAGTGTAGTGCATGCAGGAAAAGTGTAAAAGAAGTATAAAATAAACTAGATGTTCCTGCAAAGCTGAGACTGTAGACACAGTGCGTTAGAAGCCATAGCATATTTTTTGTTATTTCATACAGGGAGCAAGTATTCAGTTAAAAATGAGTACAGGAGATTGAGAAATGATACATGTAATCAAGGAAACCAGCACTGTTGAAGAAGTGCTTTGTTGTGGACCTTGTGGCACATCCTCGCCATGATGAAGAATGAAGTATAGGTTAGGTGTAATGTAATAGAATACAGTATACAAAAAGTGACTTACAAACACAGAAAAATATCCATCTCCAAACTCAGAGAAGGTAGCTGAAGATAAGAGGAAACATTAAGCCGATAAATTTACAGTCTTCTAAAAAGAGGTGTCAACAGCCTGGGAAAAGGCTACTAAACAGACATTTAACAGGGGATGTAAGGATTACACATGAAATTACTGGCTTTTGAGCTTGATTAAACAGTGAGGAAAAAGTTTGGGTTTAATGAAGGATAGAGGACAAAGATTCACAAAAGGAGGATCATGCTTAAAATTTTCAATAGAGTATTTTGAAAGTAGCCACAAGTGCTGACAGAGAAGCCTATAAACATGATTTACCAGGATTTTAGCAAAGCTTTTGAAATGCTCCAGCACAAAAGATTAATCTGTTCGGTGAATAAGTGTGGCATAGGAAGATATACTTTGTTTGATTAGAAAAGAAAAGAAACACTAACTTGGGTTTGGAAAGCATAGGAGTCTTATGAATTGAAGCAGGTTACACTGGACAAGTGTGAATTATTAAAGCCTTAAGAATCACTATTTGCACCAATTTTGTTGAATTTATGCAGCGTATCAGTACTCTGGAAGAAAGAATAAGTAGTAAGGTGGTGAAATTCCCTGATACTACAAACCCAGGGAAATGTCAGAACAAAACAGGCAGATGATAAAATTCTGAATGACTTTGACAAGGTGGTGGAGCATGGGCAGATACATAGCACATGCAGTTCATTTTCAAGTAATATAATGAGGCTGGGGAATAGAAAAAGAAGAATGTATGGATACCTCAGATAGTCCCAGAGCACAGAAGGCTACACAGAAGGATCTGCATACTTCTGAAGCTCTTCTGAATAGAACTGAATCCTCTAGTAGAGTGACTATTAGTTGTTTTGCTTGTGTATAAAAACAAAATTATGAACACAGATCATATTCTTGGGCCATTTATAAAAGCAGCAAAGCCTCATTTGACATGACATGGACACTTTGGGCATCTTTATAGAAAGGAAATTCTGAAAACCTTCAAGTGATAGGTGAGGATCAGGACAATGGTTAAAGGTCTAGGTGATATTAATTATTCAAAAGGTTAGAAAGACACATGCATATACTCTTCATGGATCGAAGACCCAATCCAAAGCTCATTAAAGGAAGTCACAGAGAAGCTTTGCATGCTGTAAGGCTTTAAATCTGTTTTGTGAACAGGAATGCAAGAGGCAACCAGATTGCCCAGTGCTCTTGTGAGACACTTAGTCCAAGCAGTTACTCTTGTACAACAATTTTGAATGGCCCCAGGAATGAACGGAGCCTCAGATTTACACTCAAATTGGGACTTACATTTGTGTCAGAAGGGGGGTTAGTAGAGGATTGTGGGCTTGTTCATTGAAGAATTTGTGTGAAACATGAGGCACCAGTAATGTAAGAAATAAACAGGAAACGATAAACTGCCTTCTTAAGTCCAGTAGTTAGTTGTCACTCTTCTCTGGAACAAATCTTTGGAAGTTTTGCAATAAGGCACAATTTAGAGTGAAGTACAGCTTCTCCAGCTACTATTACTGGTCCTGGCTGAGTCCATATGGAAATGCACTGGAAAGGATCTTCTCTTGCTGATTTGAAATTATTCTGTAACAAGAAATGGGCGTTGGCTTGTTTTTGTGTTTGGAAGAGAGAATGAGGATGTTGGAATGTTGATGTCTAGCAGGAGGCTGACATATCCTCTGGCAAATGCAGTGGTAGCAGACTAAGGTGTAGGTGCCCTCAGCTGTCTGCCTTTCATCACTCTGTGACCCTGGGCTGTGAGCTGGAGCAGCAAGGCAAGACCTGGGTGCCCACTCGATCCTTTTAAGTCCTCCATAGGCAAAGGTGACCGGCAGATGTACTGCAAGGCTTATTCCCAGCTATCCAGGCAAGGTGTATGAAGCTACAGTACTCCAGGGCTCATTTCTGTCTTCCCCACCAAATTTCTCCTTTGAGCAAACATGGCGTGAGGAGGGGCTGAGTCTCCCCCTGGATCTCACCGGTTAGGGAGCTGGGGCATACCATGAAGCACATCAGGACCCAGGAGGTCCTGTGAGCAGTTGAGTCCCATGGTTCTGACAAAGCTTGTGAGACTGAGATGTAGCTTGCAGTGAAAAAGGGTTTCCTTAGAATGTGAAGCATATGGAAATTACTAGTGAGTTTTGTTCAGCTTGGGATGAAAATGACTGGGTTTGATCACTTTGAAAATCTAAATGTAATTGAAATTTACAGAGTTTGCTTTTAAAATAAAAACTTAACCATGCACAAGTTCAGACACTTTGAGATGAGTGTGTGTTCAGCTAATGAAAGTTGATGTCAACATTTTAGAATATGTTTGGAAACAAAAAAGACCTAGTGCTTGATCAAGCAGCAGTCACAAAAACATTCTTCCCTTCATGATAAAAAGAAAACCTCTGTGTGATTCCACAAATATGTCAGACCGTTCTGAAGAGGCTAGTAAGTGCTAGTAAATTATTATTTTTTGTTGTTGTCAAATGACTTTTTTCTTTTTGGCATTAAACTTCAAAAAAAACCCCAACCTTTGGATGTGTTGTCATTATGTACATCAGTCATAATTTTGCCAGCAATTGTTGACATGCACTCTGCATTGCTGTGCTAACAAGAGAAAAGACCAGCCATTAAGTTTATGTTTCTTTGTTTTTGAACAAAGTCACATATCAGGAATAATGCTAGAGGTATGCTAATAAACAATATATAGTGCCAGTCATCAGGGAGTAAGAAATATTTTCTAACTAGTTCTAAAGGGAAACAATGTTTAAAAAAAGGGAGAGTGATTGTTATTTATGCAATATTGTTGTTCTATATGTCAGCATCAAAAAGCATCTTGTAAAGAGCTTAGCATAATAAATCCTTGGTTGTGACTGTCATTATTTAGAGGTCTTTGATAGATCTAGATGTAGTGCAGTAAGGTTAAATTTACCAACATATAATGGGAAATACTTTGAATCTGAATTCTACCAATGTTACCAGTATTGTCACAACAGCAAAAAAAAGTGCTGTACCTTTTAAAAGAGCAGGCTTTGCAAATCATAACTGTAAAACTAAGTCAAAACAGATTTGTTTTCTGGTTGCCCATTGATTTTGTTTGTCTATAATGATTTAACTTGGTTACATTTCAGAAAGCTAAAGTTGATTTAAATGAAAAGTGGCAAAAAAGGCTTCTTATTGTTTACACCGAGGCGCGATGCAACACATTTTTGTTACTGTCATCAAGAAAATTAAAATATCCTCTGTGAATGAGAAGCAATGGGAGATTTGTAAAGAGGAGCCCACAGGAACGTTTAATTTCAGAACTGACTTTGATTAGTCACAAATTTTTCAGTTAACTTGGGGAGATATAATGACATGTTTAAAAAGTCTTTGTATTCATTCCTATGGGCTTGAAGTAGAAAGATACTTAATGGATGGGCACTTTATCTGTCCGAGACAGGGCATCTAAATTTAGATGCTAATAACAAATCCATCAAGTCATTAATAATGTTTAGAGACAGGTGTAAAATAAGCTTTTTTTTTTTAATACAATCAATAATGGCAGCTGCATAACACTTTTCAGAAGTTAAATTTGTACAAGACAGGCTGTATTTCTGTTGCACATTATCCAGCGAACCCTACTTCTTCCCCACCTAGTATATGAGAAATCTGCAATTTACTGCATCTGTGCCAGCTTTTTCTAACTTTACATTCTTTATAAAATATATGTTTTTCTTCATTTTTTTCCTTTCTGCTGATGTAGGCAAGGTGCCTGTGGCTGTACGGAAAGATACATGTCTCTTGAGTTACTGCCTTGATGTGGCAGTTCAGGGCTTACCTTGCTTTTGTTGCATCTTCAAAACAACAATTGAGCTTTCCAGCACTGTTACCTTAGGACTTGAATCCTTGATACTACAATTATGCAGTTGAATAATTTTATGAATCTGACTGGTCTCATTGGATGCTTGGATAACTTCAGATTTTAAGTTTTATGATGAAAACACAAAATCTTACTTTTGAATATACTCTTTAGTTTTCACTTTTAAAGTAATGTTTTCCTATATCAAATCTCTGGCCAATTCAGGTCAAGAAGAATAAGAGAAAATGCAGTCACATTCTTAGCATGTTGAATTGTCTTGGACAAGTGATATATTTTGTAGAAAAGCAAATAGCAGATCTGTTTTGAAAGGCACCAAGACACAAATGAAAAACTTCTGCACCAAAGAGAGAAATGAGTATCCTGGTTTATAATGAAATTTGATCTGTATACACCATCATCTTTAAGTCAGGCCTAATGTAATGTGGCCAGAAGGATTGCTGACTGCCTAGTTTCCAGCCAGCCTTCCCAGTTTTGGTGTGCTTGCCAGTAGATACCAAAGCAACTGCCCAGGTACAGTAACCATTTGTCCATACAAATAGGACTCCTTGAAAGATGGCAACCTGATGGACCATTTTAAAATGTGTGGTGCGAAGGAGATTCTGCAGCCCAATTGAGAATGAAGGAGAAGCAGATTTCTGATTTCTGTGTTCTGTTCCTGGCTTCCACCAGTTCTGTAGTGGGCCTAATCCATTGGTATAAAGCAAAGGATTCACGTTGATGTTCGTACTGTTTGAATCCCATCCCACACATCCTCATTGCATTTTGCCTTCCATGAATGTAAACCTGGTGTTCTAGTGAAACTGGTCTGTCTGTGGAGTTAGAACGCTGAAAAAAATGCAATCTCTACAGAGTTTCAGGAAATTCAAATGAAAGGTACTAGAAAACTACAGAGCGTGATATTTTTTAAATATTAATAATTAAGCCTTAATGAAAACGCTGCTGGAGAGCTTTAAATGACCACTTTGAACTCAGTATTCTGAGTTATAATGAAATGGTTCCAATTGTACATTTCAGTAAATTTTATCTACCCTTGTTTCTTTAGAAGAAGACCTACCAGTGCATCAAATGTCAGATGGTTTTCTACAATGAATGGGATATCCAAGTTCATGTTGCAAACCACATGATTGGTAAGTGAAGCACTAAAACTTCTTGAAGACAGATAGCCATTTGTCTTACTCATGATCATCATTGCCTCTAAAATTAAACAGAGTTAAGGAGAAATTAATTGTGCATCCATCAATGATTAACCTAGACATGATTGACTTTTTTATTCATATTATTAGACTTGATAAAGCATTAGCATACTTTATTTTCTGCAAGGGCTAGTTTAGACTTCTGCAGAGAATTATATATCTACTGCCAGTCAAAACAGAGGTGATTAGCAAATTAAACTTCTAATCGTTTTTGCATTATTGAAAACAAACTAACAGGAATGGTAATGAACTGCATGTTAGCTTTCCGTAGAGTTTTAGACAGGTTTTAATTTCAGAAGTTATTATGGTAATGACACTACTGTGTACTTCTCAAGCACCTTGGTACCAAAATCAAAACTGGCAAGTTTTTGTCATTAGGAAACATAAATAATTCAAATGGCCATAAAATAGTATTGTTTGTTGTGTTTGAGCAGTATGGAAAAAAATTCTGAGTGTATCTGTGTGCAATTAAATACTATAATTTATTTGAAAAAAACTCAAGGAATTGTAGTATTCAGTAATGGAATCTGCTCTTTTAGGTACAGGCATTAAAAATGCCTTTTAGGATTCCTGAATCCAAGCCTGGCTTGATGTTTACAAAGCTGTTACAGTTGTAAATTGGAATAAAACAAAACCTGCTTTTTCTTTGATATTCATATTTTTCTATTATTTGCTTATTCCCCATGGTTTGCTCATAATGTTTTCAATTTGGTAACCACTCAGTAATAGCACTAAGAGTTCTATCAGCCAATTAAATTTATCAAGCACATCATTTGCCCGCTAACAAGATAACATTGCCAGAGTTGTCTCATTTTTATTAGCCTCTTTTCCAAATTTCACTTTTCAAGACAGAGATGGATACCACTGATTTTTTCCTCCTGCCTCCCTTACACTGTTTTTCTTGCTATAGTGATAGAAAAGGTTGCAAAGCATAGGCCAAACAGTATAGTATAAAAGCCAGTAATTAAAAATCCAATAGAATAGAATTTGCTGGGTTTTTTTTTTTTTTAACTTAAAAATATTTTGATTTCTTTTTTTTCTTTCAAGTTAACATGCAGATTTCTTCCATAAGCACTAGTAATTTGGCTGCACTGTAAAATAAATTTACTTGCTGTAACGTAATAGCCCATTTGTTAGGTTCCTTATTAACAGGTTTCAATACATTGAGAGCACGAACATTTCATATACTTTTCGTAAAACTGATTAAATGTGAATGACAAGCTGGTTTTGTAAAGAAGCAAAGTGATTTGCCTGTTGGATTAAGCTTTAGTTCTGATATTTTATGTCTTTGGGGAGGAGATAATTTGAACTGCTTCACAGTATTCAATCTGGGTCAGTAGCACGGAATTTAAAAGTAGGTTATTACCAACAACAGAACTCACCATTTCTACTGTTTTCTTTGAATCCAGTGTTCAACATGTTCTTAAATGCAACATAAATTAGCACTATATGTGCGAGGGAGCATGGCCACTGTGGGTGATGGATGATACTGAAGTGGCGTGACAGGGTGGTGTGTGTGCTTGCCACGCACTTCCCCAGTGCCCCACGTTTTCAGAATAGGTACCCACTTCTTTCACAAAATACTCAAATTTTTTCTTTTTTATTTTCTTTCTTTATTTTCTGGATGAGTTTTACTAGAGGGTCAGAATGGGAGGAGAGAAAGGAGGAGAGAACCAGTAAAGCAGGACAAATCCAGTTAGCTGGCTTCAGCCTGCAGATTTGCAGAGATGGAGATTTTCTTAAACTGAGCTATTAACTGCCTATGTTTTATTTCTGAAAGCTGGATGAGGTCGAATGAGAAAGAGAACCTTTTTCAAAATATTTAATTGTTTTTTCGGTGTTGTATCTAATCATGCATGATATTGCTTCATGACATAACCATAGTGACACAGATTTAAATGTGCTTTCTGTAAAACCTTCCCAGTGAAATAAAGACGGAGCTTGCAAAACATACAGGGAGATTTGCCGGTCATGCTTGTGGTAATCTGTGTTCAGTGGAAGATTCTTATCTGCACTGCCAGACTTAACAGTGCAGCTCCTAATGATGTAGCCTCGATTAAGCAAATGCAGAGGGATTTTGTATTGGGGTGGAGTGAAAGGAATATCAGCGTTCCAGAGAGTTTTGAATGTGACCTCGCAGTCAAAGCACAGGGAAAAAATAATTTCTGATCTCTGATTCTGTTAGCCTTCTCACCACTAATTGGATTTTTCCTTAGCTATCTTTCCAATTTCACTCTTCCCCCTCCCCTTTAATTTATATCATTGTTCACAGGCCTTTTTCCAAGACCATATTCTGTCTAGAGAGAAAGGTTCAAGGAGTGACATTAAGCTGTTTAAAATTTGCCTTAGTTTATGTGCGTCTGTAGGTAGGCTTATAGTATTCATACGCAGTACAGAAAACAGGCAAACCCATTTGTGTAAATATATATAATACATAACCCGTATATATGCACCCATAGATATCTGGATGCATATCAATATGTAAATTGAAAAATGTTTTAGGTGAAGCACTTAAGTGAATATCAACTTGTTGATTGACAGCACATTTACCATAAAAGAAAAAATGGTTTCCTAAACATGTTGGTCCCCCCTTTTCTACATGTATCTGATAAAATATCTTCTGGCCCTGCTTTCCCAGTAGGAGATAGGCAGAACAAGGTGTCTTTTCTCCTCTGCAGAAGGGTAAGTAAGAAAGCTTCTGGAAAAGAGAGAGAAAAAGTGAAGGACTTTAAATGTGAAGGAAATGGAAGGTAATCTGGGAAGGCAGAAGTTAAAAAAGCCAAACAATGTGATAATCCCTAGATCAAATATAGGGGCAATAAATGCCTTTACAGACATCGTCACACAGTGTCAGGAGCTGTTATTTCCTCTTACAGTAAAATGTTAGCATTATCTGTGTTGCGGTTACTGATGGATGTGGTGTCTTCTTACCTGAAGACACTATATCATGATCATAATTCAGTGAAAGGAGAAAAGGAGAGTCAGTTAGGCCATGGGACAAAGAAGAAGCTGGAAAGTCATCTGCCAGACTCCACTCAGAAGTGGGTGGGAACCACTCATAGAGATGCGTGCTCAGCCAGCTGAGGGAAACAGTTCGTGCTCGCCATCTT
>JAOEHX010052314.1:27892-45499 GCA_025448015.1 Bolborhynchus lineola
CAGCCAGCTGAGGGAAGCAGTTCGTGCTCGCCATCTTTTTTGGCCATTTGGGAACCTAGAAAAGTTTATGGTGTCCCATCTAATTTCTGTGCCCTTTGAACACGATCCTGGGATGCAAACTGAGTTCATGTTGCTAACATCCACAGAGAGGAGTTGCATTATGGAAGGTCACTGAGGCAAAGATACGTTTATGAAACCCCAGTGTGAAACTTAGACTTTTAAATAAGGCAACTGGAATTACTTTGTTGGCTAAAATAGCTCCACTGAGGGTAGATATTTTTAGGTTGTGTGTATGTGTGTGTTTTTGTCTAATCAAATATAATCTCAACTAGACATTTAGCAGGGGAAGAAGGATTAGAGGCTATTTGAAAAGCCTCTTACTCTTCTTTGTTAGGAGGGTATATAATGTTTTTACAGATTTTGTTCTACATTTCAATCAATTCAACAAGAGGGATTATGCCACCTAATGGAAAATAAAATCTGCAGATGACCCAGTGAAGTGTAACCTGAAGTATCTTTGACAACAATGTAATTTACATTCATTATTACACAAGTTATATATTAAAAAGATGTCATAGTGATAACTTTCCTCAGTAACTACATATTCATTGCTTTTAGAATTTCCCATTTTAAAACTGTTCTGCAGCCTTCAATTGAGTCTTCCTATCATCTTTGAGAAGGGACAGGGCAATAAGCCTTTTCCATTGAATAGATGAGGACAAAGAGGCAAAGAAGTGAAATTCCTGGCTTATGTTAAATGAGTGAAAGTTCAAGAGTTCTGCACATTTCTAGACACCATGCTTGTCGAGCAATGCCTGTGTTTGCTTAAAATACCCGCTGATTCAAGCTTAGGCTAAGCAATGCCAGTGGACAGAAAGGCATTGTTTTAGACTTAGATGTAAGCATGTACTTTTGTTTGGAAAACATGTTTGTTGGTGTGTATGTATACTGAAAATTGTTGGTAAAACAATTTCTCAGCTTTTTGGCGGAAAAAGAGGAAATGTAAATCCAGGTGTGTTTCACATGTGTTTAGGAAGTGCTGGCATAAAGGGTGATTCTTCATCCACCTTCTTTCTTTTATCTTTCTCCCCAGGTGGAATAAATAGCATTTTTAGCAGCATTCTTTGAGAAAATTCTGTTTCTGGGTGCATGGTGTCTATGGAAAAGGGAGGCTTTCTGGCATCCCTTTGTTTTCATCAAATAGTTTACAGTTGGCATTTGACCTGAGAGGGTAAGGAAGAGAGTCTGCCATTGTTTGTGTTCTGTTAGCTGCACTCCACTGTTCTTCCTATTATTTTCCCTGTTATTTTAAGCAGACAAGCTAAACATTGTTTTTATTTCCACAGATTTTTTTCTTCCAGATTCTTTTACATCTGTAGTATCTGATGCAGTTCAGTGTCAATAGACTAAACAGTTGCCTAGGATTTTGCACATATGTACATGGAGGGTGGCTCAGAACAGGGGGAGTATAGACATGTTTAACTCAGAAAAGGCATTACTCCATATAAAATTATGAGGCTCAACAGCAGTAGCGTAAATTTGTAAGTGCTCTGAGTAAAGTGCTGTTAGGCATGAGATAATGTAAAGAGATGACATTGCCAAGAACTATTTATGAAGAGCTTAATTTTTTTCACTCTGATAATTCTTGACCAATAATTACCAGCTTCTAATTATCTATTTTAGTAGAAAGAAATCTCTATCACTATGGAGGTTGGCATTGCAACTAGCGCATAAATCCCCAAAGAGGTAAATGTGTTCCAAACAGCCACAAACAACTGTCTCATGAAACATAGTGAGCAAATTGCGAGCCGCTGGCTGTGCACAACAGAGCAGCACATTTACCATTGAGGACTGATCAGGCTGACAAAGAGAATGATAAAAGGGGGAAACAGCCGCAATCTTTGTTGTTTGCTGCTATTTCTGTTGATGAAAAAAGCAAGCCCCAGTGTTGTAGCAAGAGCCACTACCTCTGAAGAGTCACAGAGCAAAGGGGAAGAGTGTCACGGTCAGGATTCAGCACCATTTTGCAACCCTACTTTTGACAATTTCTAAATAGGTCATTTCTGATAAGTAAACAGACTTTTCGTTCTTTAAGCTTTCCAGTATCCTGTATAAATCACTTTTTATAAAGCCTGTTGTGGTGAGGGGGAGAGCTTGTTTTTGATGAGAAGGATGTTGTGTAGCACTGAGTGAGGTAGCAGGTGTGAGCAGGAGGAGGAAATGAAGGGAAAGAAAAAATGATGCCAAGCACTGAAGTTAGGAAGCAAATGGGAAAACAGAATGAAGCAACCCTGCAGTAGACAAGAAGAATTCTAGTTTGCACCAACAAATACTTCATTAAATCCCAAGTAAACAAATCTATGCTGGAACAATTGTAGCTTAAAAAGGAGAGTATATAGAAAGTGCGATCTAACATTTTAATTTCCCTGCAAAGAAATTTTACAGCTGTGTTTTAATATAAGAAGTAGTATTTAGCCATTAGAAGACATAAAGACACATTTTACTGCAACTCACAATTTTTGATATTTTCAGTAACAGTGATATAAGTAAATAATGCGTATATATGCTTATGTGTTGTGTGGATATGTATGTTTGCATTATGCATGTATTAACTGCATGCATAATAAACCTATAAAAATAAATCATCTTATTTGCCTCACATTTGCGAAGTGCACAATATGGTATGTATGGACCACAGCAGTGATGTCAGGACAAAGGAAAATCTCAGTCAGCTTTCTGGACTCCAAGAAAAATTTAGTCTGCAATAGCGTGTGGCAGTCACAGATTCTGTTACTTGTCTGCTGCCTAAGATCAGGTCATTAAACCCCATGATTTTCCTTTCACTTGCATAGAAAACTCTGCTGGGCAACTAAGACTTGTTGCACTATGTTGACCTCAAGTAATAAGTCTTCAGCATGTCAGTTTAATTAACTCTATACTAAACCTGACATTGTGAGCTCCCTCTTACATGAGGTTTGAATACCAAGAATCCAAAGATGTGCATCTACGCACTAGAGGAGGAAGGAGGTGGAGACTTCCTTTAGGTGGTCAGCTTTTGCTGATTCCTGAGTAGTAAGAAATGGAAACTGTTGCTGTATATTGAAGGACAGATCCTACCCTCTTAGCACTGAGAAATCTTTTGGATCCTTAGGAATGTCCTATTTACAGTCGGAGCTGTCAAGAAGTTGCCTAAAAGTTAGAGGATACTTGGTTACTTTCTCTGCAAAAGGAGGAGATGTAATTGAGATACCCAGGAAAACCAGCATTTGGAGTTAAATCTGAGAAAACGTAGGTTTATTTTGTGAGGAGCTGGGTTACAAAATAGGCGAAATCTGGGCTGTTTAATACTAATAGGAAGCTACTCTCCTGTGGGCAATGCTGGCTTATTTGAAAAGCCCATAAAGGGTTTCTGCATGGACCATACAAAAGGGATACTTTCTCTTTAATAGCCATCTGTACAGGAGAGATGAGAAGTGGGCCAGGTCATCTCTCCTCAGCTGTCATGATATTAACGTAGGTAATGGAGCAAGCTCTGTGTTCTGCTGGGTGTTGTTTTTCATAGATGTTCATTGATTTACACAGATAATTCTATTTATTTCTTAGAGTTGGTCCAAGCAAACCAGGCAGAATAACAAACACCAAAGCATTTCAAATGACTTTATCTTTGTTGTTTTGTAATGTAACTTTTGTCTAAAAAATGGTGTCACACCTACTGTGCAGATGGCTGCATGATTTGTAAACCAGCCAAAACATTTAAACAAATGTGTGATCTGGGGATAGATTAAATAAAGGATAAAATGGAGTGTGGACCACAAATTCTAATAATCAGATGATTTTAAGTTGTGTGTAGTGTGGAGCGATGGTAGCAGCGATAGCTGGGAACGCTTGCCAATGACAGCAAGGTGCCTTACAGATCTCAGGATGGAGCCTGTGGCCTAGTAGGCCTCAGTCTGAGAGCTGCACATTTGCTGTACAGCTGGCAGCTCTGTATGGGGACATCAGATAAAACTTATGTAAAATGAAGTGTTATTGCTTAGTATGAAATTGGGCAGAGAGGGAATTTGCAGACAGTAACTGAAAACAGAATTCATGGTACCAATGAAGCAGACTGTAAATATGAAGAGGCTTTAATTATCTGCACAATTTAACAAAAAATTCAAGATGCATTCAGAAACAGCAAAGGCAGCTGTAAACGTGCTGGGGCAGCACCATGTACTGGGCTTCAGGTTAGGTGTGTCACCTGTTCATTTCGGTTACAGGTACCTTGCTGTCCCCTGTGCCTCAGGGTGCCTGCTGTCACCCACTGAAGTTGCCCTGAGTGGAGCTGGGGCTTCATTTCAGGGGGCTGAAGCAGGGACGGCTACTTGCTTTTTGAGACAGCTTTCAGCCTGGGCTTTTAAAATCACAAATGATTCAGTCAGGACGTAGTATGCAGACATATATGTACGCTTTCGGGGGGGAAGGGAAGGCACCTTGGATCTAAAAAATTATGGTAAAATAGAATTAAATTGCTTTATTATGAAATAATACTGTTAGTGGTAATAATGCTAATGATAATACTCCTAGAAGAAGCATTTGAAAAATGTCCACAGTTCAGGCTGGAGTTGATTTGTAAAGAAATTAAGCAAAGCACATGGAAGCTTTAGACTTTTTCCTGCAGGAAAGGCTGTGCTGTGAACAGCACTTGATGAAGGGGACGCTCTCAAAAGGTAATGTCAGGCAGTACGAAAGTTGTTCCTCTCCCTTTACCTGCTGTAACATTCTCCTCCGAGCCACTGCAGTGATATACCGTGCATGTTAATACTTAGGCACCACGGGCTGAATTAATGGCACAGTGTCAGCCTTCCCTTTTGTTCTTTGTTGCTGACCATTTGTATTGCAGGCTTTATCAGGAGCCCTAGCGCATTCCTTCGGCCGTGTTTAGCTGTCAGCACAGAGGGTAGCCTCATCATTGCTTTTCTAAATCATCCCTGTTCCAAGCAGAGAAGCCTCCGGTTCTTTGGCGGAGCGCGTCCCAAGGTTTCTCCCTGCGATGTATGTGCAGGAAGCGAAACAAAAGAAGCCAATATGGAGAGTGGGTGTCGAACTTCAGCTGCTCATATTGTTGCATTTGGTGAGCTGACGGGGTTTCGTAGGTCACCTTTAGAATTATGCCTATGACAGCAGTAGCTACCTGCCAAGATTGCAAGGTATCTCACAGCTCTCAGGATGGAGCCTGTGGCCTGGTAGGCCGCCGTTGGAGGGGTACACATTTGCTGTACAGCTGGCAGCACTGTATGGGGCAGCAATGTGGGCTGTTAGGGAGCTGGAAAGGAGACAAGCATGAAATTTCTTCTAACCCCAACTCTGTTTTTCTGTACTGTTGGCTGCTTCTCAGTTCCTTGACAAAAAAACCAATCAGGCACCCTTTAATCCGCCTGTGATTACCAGTGGTATAAAAAGAGAAGCATAATGAGGAAAAATGCCTCGTTTTGTTGCCTTCAAAAGCCAACAAATTGGAGTTAACTTGACAGGAAGTGGCTTAATAATTAGATTATTTATTTATTCCTGACACATATCCCCCTGTTACTAGTCTCAGGAGATCCTGTAGATGGTACGATTTTCAAGCTGCCATTACTTCGCTGTCTTCTGTGAACAAAGAAGCTACTGTCTATCAGTCAATTAAATGCACTCTTTAAGCAGAGGCTGAGAAGTCCTCAATGGGTAGAGCCCAGGGACATTGTGGCTGATGATTCCTTTCTCTGTACTGTACATCACACTCTCAACTACGGTCCCCACAGAGATGGAATAAAGTCATGCATTAAAATATCACTTGTTGATTTGTTTGCTAATGAAGAGCCATTGAAATGTTTGTGTATTTCTGTGGCAAAATTGTTGATAAAAGGACTACTTGCTTGCATATCTTACTTCATCTTCAGTAAGCGCTTATTTAAGACATACTAAAATTAAAGTCAACAAATTAAGGAAAAAACAGAGAGATGGATAATATTGGTTTACTTGCAATTCACATCAATGTAAATAACACTGAGGACAGCAAGAAGAGAGAAAGGGGAATAGTAGTACTTCAACCATGTCTGTTATAATTTTCTTCATTAGTAACAGTAAGGATCTTTAGTGGGTTTTTTTTCTGGTGCGGTAATGAGCACCCATTTCAAGTGATAGAATTGCTACAGTGTCATTTAAAAATTATCCTGGACATGTAAGAATATTAAATTTAAGTAAGTAAATAAATAAACAAATGAAAAAACCTGAGACTTTGTTTCCGGTTTTTTGCATTTCTATTTGGATTTTAAATTTGCCCAGTTAACAAAAACTTCCAGCATTTAGAGATTAACTACACACATCTGGTTAGCTTCTTAGCTGTGAAAAGTACAATTATGTCAAGCTAGTTGGTACACTGGTTAAGTGTGCAAGCTTCATGCAAAATCAGCCAAGGTGTTCAAAGCTGGGGCTTCTGAGCTTAGCAACACCCTCCCTCACCCTCCATTCATCCCACCAGGCTTCATAACTGGATTCCATAATCCCAGTATATTTACTCTCCCACCACACTTCTTCTACCCCTTAAGAGCCCAGGTCACCAGAGTGAACTGGTGTGGTGCACATTTGGCCCAGGCTGGAGAGAGGAAGTGTTTGAATTTTGTTTCTATTTACAGAAGCTGGCTTACATGAAAATCATTAATTGGCAACATTCACCTGAAATTGATGCAGGTCTTATGCCACTTGTATTAAAGAGCTATGTTTGCTCTTAAGAAATAGATAGTGCTATAGCAGTTCTCTGATGAATGAGCTCTGTTCTGAATTTAGCCTCTGTATGACCATTTGCACCTGCAAATAGAGCCTGTAAGTGCTATTATAGATATATTCTATACACATATATATATAAAGTCACTCATATCAGGATTATTGTTTTCAATGAACTTAACAACAAGCTATAGGGAATTAATTCAAACCAGCCTCAAATTAGAGTGTTTCTTATTCTGTTATTCCAACTCATTTTATTAGAAAAAGCTTAGATACTCAGAGGTGTTCTATAATAGAAAATGAATTTGAAACCCATTCATTAATTGGTGATTAATACATTTCAGGATTAGTTTAAGCAAGGCCCTACCTCCTGCCCAGTCAAGTATGTTCTGGTTAATATCCAATTATCTGCACCTTCGTACTTATTATGTCTTAATATTTCGGATATGATAACCAGAAACTTGAGAGTAATGCTAATGAGCATAGAACAGGAATTAACCAGTGACACACTCAATGATCCTTACTGAGGAAAGTAACTCCTTCTGTCTCCTCAGCACAGTGGTCGAGCTACCACCGCACTTTCAGTAAGCAGTGCTTTCAATTCAGCCTTTATGGAAGCTTAGAATTGTACGTAGGTAAAAATTCTCACTTTTGCATGCCTCATAGACCAGGTATGGTCAGAAGACACTCCTGGACACCCTTTTTCACATGCAGAATTGCTTTCTTTAAGTAGACCCAGTGAAAAACTAATAGTAAAGTAAAATCGTGATACCTATTTAAAATACAAGCCCTTTTGTGATGGGATGCACCCTATTATCCTCACAGGTATATAAGCTGAACAGCCTAGCTATCATATGCTTCAGCTTGCAAGATGGCTTCTTTAGTGACCAGCAAACCAGATATAAATACTTGTGAAATAAAATTTAAAAAGATAAAAAACTAATTGGTAAATGTGAAATGTAAATATTGCCAAATTAAAATTTTCTGTGCACAAAAATATCAAGCCCTTTAAGCTCAATGTCAGGATTCTTGCCTGTGAAAATTATTATATGCCCACAGTGAAACATGCAAGTAAAATCATGGGACCAACATATTAGTGGGGCAGAACTGAGTAATTCTGTCATGTGGCCTTAAACCAGCATAACTGTATAGGTAAATTCAGTGTACAGGGAGAAAGGAAGAAGAAACGTTCTTTTTGACATATTTGTTTTTCTTAATTAAGCTGCTGTTTGAATACATTGTGCAATTCAGGGCATTAGGAAAAGCCCCAGAGGAAATGAAGCAGTGGGCAGAGTGAAGGAGACCTGCTCAAAGGTGCAAAGCCACATTACACATTATTTTTATTACCTGAATATAATCCTATGTGTGTGGTACTTATCCAAGAGACTTTACAGAATATGGTATTCATAGCGTGTTGGACAAAGCTTATTTCAAAACACTGCCTCATTCACTGTGTTTATACTGAAAGGTATGAGTCTCATGTTTGGATAAGAGTGAATGATACAAGGAATAGTATATTTGTATAATCAAAAGCAATCCTAAAACACGTGTACAGCAACGAGAGTTAAGGATATGCCTGCAGCATCCTGTTTTGAATTTCTTTTTCCAGTGCCTAGCCATACAATTTGAATTTTCTCTCACACAGCACTTTATTGGAGTGTTGTAGTTCAGGACCTGAGCAGTATATTCTTAATATCTGGCTGTTTGGCTAGGCACCCTTTCTCCCAACCCTCTCACAGGCAGCCTTCACAATGAATCCACTGTGCTTCTGGCTTCATTGCTTTTCATTGCACACCTATGCAAGTGCCAAGACATTCGATAACTGTGCAGAGAAATCCCACCACCCCCAAGTTCCCCAGATGAGACTTCTACAGAGCACTGTGTAATTCATTGAACAACTTGGGAGATGTTGATGTTTACTACCTCATTCAATTAGGCATTCAGAGGCAACACAGCCTTCCATTTGCTTCAAAGTTTGGTTAAAAACCCTAACGCAAACATCACTTAGTGCAAAGCGTGATTTGCAAACTGTCATAACATGATCAAATCAAACCCAATTTTCACCAACACAGTTAAATACTCTTCTCTTTAGCTGAGTGACATTTCCTTGCCAAATTTGAACTTTTAACCCACATTACTTCTTGTGTGCTGTTATTCTTCAAGTCAGACTTAACAGGGATGGTATTTTTAACCTTTTTTGATTAAAAATATAGGTGAGCTTAAAAAAAGAAGGCCAAAATAAAAACAAATTAAAAATAAAATTAAATAAGTGGAAAACAAAATAAATAGGCTTGGTCAGAGAGCTAGTCTAGAAAACGATCTGAAGGATACTTCTTAATAATGGAAAGTTAGCTACTTTTACCTGCTGCTGCATTTGCACCAGTGATGGAGTATGCCTAGCGGTAGACTGGAATTGTACCACCAGGAAAAATCCTTCATGGTGGTGCATGGGAATAAATTAGATAGCAGAAAATACGACTCTTAATTTTTATGATATGTCACCTAGGTTATCATATTTTATACCACCAGCCGCTTTTGTGCTGCGTGTGCATCTCTTTCGACCCTTGTGATGGGTCCTTCAGGCCAGCCTTTTTGTGGGCTGGTGATTTTCTTTGTCTCCTTTAACCTAAAGCTTCAGTAGAGGTTGTTCTCTGACAAGAAGAACACTCTCAACAGACTTTAGCTGCCCATTCTTCTTATATGTATCCTTCCCATTCATCTCCTTATAAAGCATATTTGGAAAGCTCTTTGACTCTGATTTCTCCTATGCCATTTATCTCCCACAAAATGTGTTTAGCTTCTTCATAGCATTGCGGAGTCTTTCTCTCTCTTTCTCTCTTTGCTTTATGGTGTTCTCCTTTCTCGTTTGGCGGGCAACTCCTTTTTTCAAACTAAGTCTTGTTTTCAAGTCTTTGCTTAACAGGCTACAAAGACAATTTCTGTTTCAAAATGTTGAAGCAGGAGTCAGAGTGGGTGCAAGTCTGTGGTGGTTCCAGCATTCCCAATGACTTCTTCACTAGCCTAGAATAAAACACTGGAATGGGAAATGGAGACAGTACTTACCTGCAGAGATTTTCCAAGACATATTTGTTCATGTACGTTAAGAAGGAAAGTACTGTAATGCAGTAAATTGCAAAATGTTAAAATTTTTGTGGTTTTTATTATTGCTTGGATAATAGAGAATTCTGCTGCTTGCCCTAGAGCTCCCAAATTTGGTTCATGTTCCCTATCTATTTCAGAGGTCAGTTAAAAAAAAACATTGTTCCTCCCTTTTACCATATCATCACTTTTCACAGATATGATCCTGCTGATTTCTATTCTTGAAATCACCTTCTACACATAACAAAAATTGTCCTTCATTTTTTCCTCAGTCAGAACCAGTTAACAGAGAGTTAACAGAAATTGTGATGGCTTCCATTAGATAAGGGAAGACAGTGGCTTATTGCTCTTCAGAGTTGTCCTTCTTCACTGCAGTTCTGAAAGTTACTTTAAGGTCCATCTACTCTGTGGGTCCTGTACCCTGTGCATATCTCTTTCTCAATTTCTGTGTGTTCTCCTATCTCACAAAAACATTTATTTTCTCCCTTGCTTAAACCAGTTACATTTCTTTGTCTTCCTTGGCTATTGTTACTTTACAACCAATTATTGCTGTGCTTTGGAATGAATTTGTGGGTTCACACTATAAAATATATTGGCAGTCTTTAGCTACAGTCACTTGTGGTGTTCAGCTAAGGCTTGTAGAAATGACACACATGTGCGCCTTCAGGAGAGTGTTCATTTTTCAGTATTCTCTGCTGAAATTGCCTTATTTTTTAGTCTATAGTCCTGATTCAGTACCAGCTATAGTTGGCACCACAGATCCTGTAGCTTTAAATAGGATGCCTTAATATTGCTCCTTTTGTATGCTGTATTGTAATGAAGCAACATCACTAAATTGCAGTGAAGGGTGATTGTTGCATGGGGATGACTACTACACCTTGGGGTCTATTCGCACCAGATTATTTTTTTATTGTTATTATTACAGCCCATCTTTTTTACTCTCTTGGTGCCAAACTTGCTGTTGGACATCCATGCAGCACAGGGGATCTTTAAAAACATTTTGGACATCAACTTGTCTCTTAGGGACACACCAATGACTGTTCAGTTCCAGGCTCTGGCATCCTGGGTGGCTTTGTAATACTTTTGTGACGCCAGCTTGGTCTGTTCTCTAGACTTGCAGTGTTCTTCATGATTTGCTCTTAAAAATATTAGTTTGTGGCTGATAGAAGTGACAAGCACGGTGCTAACCATTTTCAGACAAGAACAACACTAGATTTATAACAAGTGGAGCATGCTTTTTCCCTTCTTGCTATTCCCCATGCATTTTACAATACAGAAGAGTGCAAAAATGATTTTGTTTGAGCTGTTTCCTTTCCTTTTGGCACTGTGTTCACATTCAAAGGAAGAATTATAGCAGTAGTGTTAGTTTTTCATCCAGTGACATGATCTCAAGGAACCTTCAGCAAAATTCAGTTTCACCCAAGTAAAAAATATTGTTGTGAAGATACAAATATTTTAATAAAGACATTTTCTTTTACAAAATCTTTCCAACTTACACGGAGAATGTCTAAATACAAGTTTCAGCTAGGTTATAGTGCAGTATTCTGCCTTAGTTGTACAAGAACCAGCCTTCATCCAGGAAGGCAAGTTTTAACTGATTGTTAGACAATAAAATGGAAGATAACAATTAATTTTATGTGTGTGTGGGCCAAATAATTGTCCTGTGTTCTACAACAACAGGGCAGCTCAGGAGACTATACCTGACATACTTACTGGAGGTACCAAGAGTTACTGCTTGCTCCCGTATACCCTTGTCTCGGTAGCCTGATGTTTGATCACCCTACACATTTTGCATGTTTGATAGCAATGTTCCTGTCACCCCTCCCAGTGCACCTCTGGGACTCAGCATCCCCACTGGTGCTCAGCTACAGGGTGGAAGTAGGAACTGCCGCTCTGTTGCATGACTCACACTGAGTCAGGACTCCCAGGTGTGTTGCCTTGCAGCTCTAGTGGCCATGTTCTTTGGTGCTGTACTTGCTGTGATTGTTTGCACGAAGAGAAATGTCCCAAAGCAAGAGTGTCACAGGGTCCTCCCGTTCACTCATGTACCTGCATCTGGGTCTGTCACACGCAGTAAGTTTGAAATGGGCTTGCATGCACCTTACATTAGGAATTGTAATGAAAATGTCTGATCCTGAAGACGTATAAATATGCATCTGATTTTATTCACATGAATAGATGCCACAATCTTCCTTTTATGCAGGAATAAGGCTATATATGTTCTCAAGTGTTTGTAAGATGGGGACCTAAATTACAATTCCGTGTGGTATTTTAACAACATGTTCTAAATGCAGGAAAAAAAATGTCTTCCATAATGAAGTCATCATCCCATTAAAACATCTTTTTTCCCTCAGTGATACCAAATGTGAATTTTGAGCTGTAATTTGGATTTTTTCCTTCTTTGTGAAGATGACACATTTTTTTCATTGCAAGTCAGCTTTTTTTTTTACAGTTTCTTCTTTAGCTTAATAGTGTGGCCATGTAGCATTCCCATTTAAGTCAGGAATTAGAGCTGACATACCTTGAATTGAACTATCAATTCTTTCAAAACTGACGCCAGTTCCACACTATTTGGTCGCGCAAACTTCCGATTATGGGCCAGAGAGCATTGATTTTTAGCTGTCATTTCTAGCACACATACTGCAGAATTGAAATTTAAACCTTAATCCACTCTTTAATACAATTAATTTTTAATGTGCAGTAATACTAATTGAAATGGCCTGAATTTAGTAAGTCACCACAAGACATTTTCAAAAGCAAGAGTCTCCACTGAGAGCTGGAAGGACAGATAATCATTGTTACAGTGTTTACAGAATAAATGCACACTCTGCAGGCAATTCCATGCCAAGAGTTGGAGGTCTTTTTGGTTTTCTTTTTGTTAGTTTATATTACTGTATTTCGTAGTGGATTTAAATTTGTTTTCAGTGTTTCCTACTGAAACACATCTGTTGTTGTGAGCCAAGTTACTTTGATTTTGTTTCAGTGGAAGTCCTTATTTTCCTAGAATAATTTCAGTCTTACTTCTGCATTTTTAACATGACTGTCACTGTATTATGTAGCTGTCAAATGCATTGTGATGTCCAGAGAAATGGATTCAATTTTCTACCTGTAAAATGGTCAGCCATGCAGTTTCTCTCTATGATAAACCAAAGCTGCATGTTCTGTACCTGACTCCTTTTTCCCCTAGGTTTGCCTTTCATATAAGCAATATATCTTGTGCCATCCTGATTTCACTATATCACTTCTAATTTTCAGGCATCATCTTTTCAGATACTTTAGCAGAAGGATGAAGAGGGCATTCTAACTGCAGAGGAACCAATCTTACACAGTTACCCAAGGAGGGATTTAATCATTAGTATAATAGCAAGATGCCATTGCTACATTTGTCTGATAAGAAGGAATACTTCTTAGAATGCATCAGTTCTTCTGATGAATGGGCTTGTACAGTGTTCAAAGTGAGCACCAATGTGAAGTGAAAAAAAAATGTCTTTATATCATCCTTTCATGGCTTTCACATTACAGTATTTAATAAGCCAATAGTGCAGTTAAATATTTAGCAAAGGTTCCCTCAAAACCTTGCCATATATCCAAGTGGGATTTTGAGACATTTTGCAGCGCATAAGTAAAAATTATGCTTTAGCTCTTGCAATGGTTATAGCATGGCATATTTCTTAAAGGAAGTGCAGGACAACATGGCATAAATACATTCAGCAGATTTCACACCGACAGAACACAGGAATTGATTCCCATTTTTCAGATTAAGAGTTCAAACTGATTCCCATTTTGTCAGAAGAAAGCTGCAGTGAGTTTATTTGCACGGAATATTAAACCAGCATTATAGCATTTAGTAAAAACCCTACCACACACAGTGTGATATTTCAAAGGCTCCTTATCGTAACATCGTTTGTAGCAATGAGCATTTTCTGAGTTGGGGGTGAGAGGAAAGCAAAGATCCAGGTGTTATCCTCTTTTGAGGGTAACAGTTCATCACTAGGTAACACTTTTAGGCACTGTAGACTGGAAAACAGAGATTTAATAACATAGTTGCTGCATGATGTTGTTAATCAAACAATAATAAATCATTAGAAACCCTGTCTTCTTTGACGAACGTCTGCATGTTTCAGATCCTTGTTGTATGCTAATTAATCCTCAGTAAGTACTTGTAAAATAATTAAATGGCTTGCACTTAAAATATAGGCAAGCCCGTTTATACCCTTTAAGGAAGTGTATCTCCTATTATCTTCAGAAGGAATTTGGGCTCTGTATGTGTTGTTTCTTGAGGTAACGCACAGATTTTTGGGGCTATGCATGCTGCACACCCCTTTTTGCCCCTGTGCGTGTTTAAGACTAGGCTACAAAGGCTGGGTGAGCCTGTCTGGCTATTATATCAATGGTTTTGCCTCTGCTGCCTGGATGAGTACTTTCCTGCCCCATGCAGAGGCAGCACAGCAGTGCTGCAGTCTCCAGACTGCAGAGACAGGTAAGCAACAGCTTAGCAGGTGCTCAGCTGCCTGGATTGAGGCTCCCACTCCTTTATTTCCTGGGGATGTCTCCAGTCCTCCTACTTACTGCTTAGTCTGTGAGCTGTGTGCAAGATTTTAGATCCACTGAAGAACTATATTTTCAGGTGCTCATAGAACAATAAAAGATTGCTGTGGTAGTGGAAAGGATCACATAGTGGTATATGCCACACTTAGTGTTGTTGCACGTAATGATTAGTTTAAGGCATGAAGGTGGAAGGCAGTATTTTTATGCAAATTTTGGTTTCATTTTGGGTCAATATCAATTTGTATCAACAGTTAATCAGCTAATAGCTGCCTGATTTTTTTTTGATACTGTACAAAAATAACTCACTTTCAAAGAAATAGCAATGTAGCCTGTTTACAAATTATTTGGGTCCTATTTAAAATGTTGGCTATATTTTGCTTAGGAAATCATGTTCGTATGTATGGTATATTTGTTTAAGTATTAAAAAAATTAGGGTGTTAATTGCCTGCATGCGTGTCAGTATATTGGAAGGTCTATATAGTTGTATAGGGTAGACATACTTAATATGCATAGCTTGATGTATGTTGACCTCAGGTTATGAGAGTAGAAAATCCCATTTTCCAGCTTGTTTCAAATGTAGTAAAAATGCTGCTTCAGTTGCTTTATGCTACTCACATTGGGAAAGGTGCTTATACTGTGATAATTATCATCAAGGAATATTAATGTGTTCAGCATTTGTAACCCAAAAACTCATTATAGCTTAAGCTGTGCATCATCTGTGAAGAGAGAACTTTGCCAGAATTCGCTCTTCACAGGGGTTGCCTCCTGCTTGTGATGGAGTGGTCAGAGTATTGTAAGAGGTCACACAGGCTATTTTTGAAAGCTGAAGTTTTGCAATTTTTGATTCAGTACCTTCTGTCTAGATAGCTTAGCATTCTTTCCCCCCACCCCCCAAATTTGCTTTTTCTAATTGAATGCCTGGTGAAGTGCATAAAGCTAAAAGATTGCATCTCATTATGTGCAAGAGGCTAAAGGTGCAGATATAAATATTGTGCATCAAGGTCACAGAGATTTCAGGGTCCATATTCCATCAGCATACATGGGATTTGCACAAACACCACTGTCAGTCATGCTAATGGGAACTAGCCGTTTCAATCCTGAGGTCTTTGATAAGAATCTGGTTTCTTACTTGTATTAAACTGTTGATACTTTTGGTAGTGATGTCCACTTCAGTATTTATGTATTCTGGGGCCATATTTTGCTATTTCACCATGAAAAACAGGATTTACCATTTTTACAACTTTGTTGTCTTCCAAGCTCCTGAACCCACAGTTTATCAGCCTTCTCATTTCTAAAACATATTTGGGCAGCTTGTTAAAAGCACCAGAGCCCAGTTCTTTCCTCTTTGAGTTTCACATCAATGTCCCCCAGTTGACTGAGCTGATTTACATTAATGCTGTTGAGAGGAGATTCAGTCCTGTAATGGTTATTTTGTATTTTCATTAGTATGTCTTGTTGGGAGAGTCTGTACGTAGCTGTACATTACACTACCCAATGATATGCCAGAATAGTTACAGAATAATATGACCAAAAGATCTACAAATATATAATGCCTTACAATAAAGAATTTTGTTGACTTGAAATTGAAATCTTCCTTCCAACTAAGCACTCTTTACAGATGCATACTGTGCTTCCAGGCTTGGTAATGAAGACTATAGTAGAGACAAAATTGTGCTGTTCCGTGCTGTTGTTGCTGGAATTTTTAATATGGCTGAGTTTTATTATTTCTTCTCAATACTGATACATTGCTTGTCATTTCTCACTCTTAATACTGCCTTATGTTGCATGTTGTAGTTTGCTGTATGTTGCGCAGAGAAGACTGAGTTTTGAGGACTGCTCTGTTTCTGAGGTCAAGATGTGAACCTGGCCTTGCTCTTGGGAGGACTGGAAAAATCTATTTCATAACTTTCTGCAGGCCTCAAAGAAGGCCAAGAAGAAAAAAAAACACAAAAGCCACAGGCTTAGTTTAGACCTGATGAAAAGTTGGATTCATCAACAGGAAAACTTGCAGCCTATCAGCTTTCCTTGTCATAAAGGGTCCCTGCTGTCAGTGCATACTCCACTGATACTGCAGAGCTCTGGGGAGCCCTGTGAGTCTCTTAAAACACCCACACATTTATCTGGAAATACCTAACTTGATAATACAGAACAAATCTGCTGAAGTAAGAAATTGCTTGAGTATTAAATCACCAAAATGAAGGGCTCTAAAGGTAGGTAAACACAGTCCTCCTGAGCTGAGTGTGCGTATTACAGGTTTGCCCAGTTCGCTGATGGGGGATAACTTTGGTTTGTGAAGTAGAGTGCTAATGCCTTATAATAAATGGCTGTCTTGAGCCAAGGAGAGATTCTCAGCAGGTGAGAATACTGTTGATGGGAAATAATATGGTACCATGTCTGCTGTGTTTATGTAAACCTAATAATCTCTATGAATTCTGAGTAACCCTGCTTCTCTTACAAAAGAACCTTACGAAAAGATTGCTTCCAAATCCTTCAGATGCTCACTGTTCTTGTGACAGATGCCTTAGTCTTTACCTTGAGGCACTGGAAATGAATGTGTGTTCTTTGCACAAGATAAGGAGATAAGAATGTAGACTTCTGGAGGAGCAAATTGTATTTTCATGTTTAAGTTCACCATTTGCACTTGATGTGGTGAAAGCTGAATGTGAAGAGTTGCTTTTCAACATTATTTCTCCATCTTCTGTATCTCAGGACCTCTGAGATATTATGCTAAAATGTTCTGTAACATGTAATAAGGAAATGTTGGAAAACTGGAAATAGAGCAAGATTGCCTTCATCGATTTGGCTGTGCTTGGATTGCTCTAGCTACATCTTAAATCAGAAGAAGGGTCATCTTTGTGCAGCATAATAATGTAAGGGAAAAGACCAAACAATCTGCATTTGCTGAGGGCATGACAAATGTAGCCATTATTGCATTTTAACAGTTCCTCCTTTTGATCAAAACGGAAAGTAGTGGGACTGATTCTTATCCCAATTACACCAACGTAATGAGCTACCAAGTAGGCGATTATGATGAAGTGTAAGCAAATGCTCATGACAAAGCAACTGAAATCAGGATAAAGTCCAGCATATTTTTTTTATATATATTAACATTCACGCTATCCTTCTTTCACTTTTTTTTGTGGTTAATTCTGTATCTATTTGTCAAAATTCATATCAAAGTACTGTGAAAGATGGGGAGTGAGCACAGAGGCAGCATCT
>JAOEHX010052316.1:1903-47275 GCA_025448015.1 Bolborhynchus lineola
ATAGCACAGTGATTTATTGTAAAACAGACTACTGCTTGCGTAATAGCTAACATTTTGAGATTGCTAATTGTTTACTTAGGTGGGATTTTCTGTTTGTTTTTAACAGATTGCATCCCTGCATTTATGTTTAAAACTGAAAGCACCAATATGGGCTCTGAAGGAATTGTCTCTCAAAAACGTAGTTTATGTTGGTCTAATAGCCATATATAAAGCTGTTAAATAAAACAGTCTTTCTGTGAGCAGATGGTTCTTCTGTTGATCCGGGGCCGTAATCTTGCAACTGTATTTGTGCACCTCTTCATATACTGAGCTGTTGGGTTTGAATAAGTTTGCTAAATTAATGAAACTGAAACATGCACAGAATTAAATATGTTTTCTAGTGGGCCTGTATTTATATAAATAGTCATTGAACAATTTGTCATGTTATTTTACAGTTTAGCCTAGATCATAGATGAAGGGGGGTCGGAACTAGATGATCTTAAGGTCCTTTCCAACCCCTAACTATTCTATGCTTCTATATTACTTTAGTCTTGGAAAGATGCTTAAAGATACATAATGTTTTCTTTTTCCCCAGAGATTCAGAGAGAAACTCCCTTCATATGGGATGAGACAGGTAAATGTGTGTATAAGTTGAAAGAATACATGTTTCTGTGGCTCTGTTGTAAAAAAGGAGAAAACTGTTGTGTAACTGGGACTAAACAGGAAACTTCTGTTGCCTTTTGTAGAGGCGATGAAGCCTCCTGAGTTCTGACTCTTGAGTTTGACTTCTCTGAAAATAGTTCTGGTTCACTGCTTCAAGATATGTATGAAGTTACTCTCGGGCTAGATAAGGATTTATGAGCAGGGGCAGCATTAGTCTTGGAAATGGTATTGAATGAATACATTTAAGTACCCTTTTTTAAGTATAGGTGGACTCTCTTTCCCAGTTAAATTTCTAGAATATTCCTGGTTACTTGGATTTTGGATAGAGTAATTGACGACTGTGTAAATTGTCATGCTTTCTTTTTCTTACGTATGTAATATTATGGCACTTTGTTTAATGTTTGCCCAAGTTAGAATTGAACAAAATGCTGATTAAACCTTATTTACTCACATAGTGGCTGTACTGCTGGCTTTTACTGCCATTAGTCTCTCAGTCAAAGTATAACATAAATGATAGTATGGGTTATTACTAATTGATGTTTATTCTTCATTTGATGTTGCCTATATGAAATAGAAATCTGGTATTCTGTTAGGTTCTTTTTTTCAGACTCAGTGAACAATTACTGAGCTTTCTTTCTGAAGTTAATGAGTTTGTCATGATGTCATCCTTCCTGTTAGTGTTTGTTTCTTGAAATAGTTATACTCCTCTTTACGGTCCTTTGGATTATGGGTAGAGGCAGGAGTGTAAGAAATCTGTTCCTGTTGGTGTGAGAAATATTAAAATATTGTGCTGAAAATCTTTAGTTAGTGCAGTCTGGGAGTCCAAGAGGGAGAACGCTTGTTGTCAGTCACCAAAGACAGGCACAAAGCAAGTAGGAGGGAGGAAATTTGAAAAACTTATTTCAGGCTTTCATTTTAGTTATTTTATGTCACTTTTGCACACGATCTTAAGTATTTTAAACTGGCATTCAGGTTTGATGCGGTTTAAACCTCACACACATGAAGTGCAAATGTGCAGAATTTACTTCTGTGTGATTTTAACTTAATTTTTTTTTTTATTTAAATTTAATTTTTCTTTTTTTAGTATTACAAGAAACAGATAAGTATCTTCTGTATTTGCTGTGGCACTTTCTTCTAAGTTTACTGCACAGTAGCAGAGAATTGTCAAAATCCTTCTAAAATCTGTTTTGAACAATAAGACATTTTTTGTTTTCTCTTTGGAAACAGGAGCTTGTAAACCTTATAAACAGTAATCGAGTAACTGTAATCAGTGGTGAAACTGGTTGTGGAAAGACAACCCAAGTAACACAGTTCATCCTGGATGATTACATTGAGCGAGGGAAAGGTTCTACATGCAGGATTGTTTGTACTCAGCCTAGGAGGATCAGCGCTATCTCGGTAAGTGCTGCTTTGACAAACTGAAATACTTTTTATGATTCCCTTTCTCTTCCCCCCATTAAATCTGAGGAAAAATTACAGCCTTCCTTGCAAACATTGAATGAATGAATGATGTCTCTACCCTCACATGTACTCATGCTAAGTTTAAAGCATTCAGCCTGTAGCAGACAGTGAAGTTGTCCTTTTGTTTGTTTATTTTCAGTTGTCTTAGATTCTATTGCAAATAACAATTTTGTTAATATACACTACTTTGATATTTTGTAAGTTTTGTTTGTTAAGAGAGTACTGGCACTACAAGCCACGCTTGTCCCTGAATTTAATCATGACTTGTATCTGTGATTTTAATGGATTTGGGCAATGCAAAAGTGAATGAAGGTAAACACTAAAGCTTCCAGATGGTTTACTGGTGTATTAATGAAAGAATTTGTCTTAAGTTCACGGTGATTCTTGATAGTTAAATGTCAAACGATTATAGAGCCTTACTTCCTATGAGGGAAGCTCACGCTGCTGAAAGAGTGAGAGTATTGCTAATGTCTATATGATTGTGTTCCTTTAAAATATCTCCTGGGTCACGCCCTGGGTCACGCCCTTGTTCCTGAATTGCTGATAAGAAAGACTGTTCTCAGTGGAGGGGCGAAAGTGATTTTTGGGGTGTTTCTTTGTTGTTTGTGTAACATCCTGAATCTAGGTGTTCCCTGCTGCTGAGTAGCTAAATCATAGATCAGCCATATGGGATTAAAAAATTTCTTTAATGCACTGTTTTGATTTTATTTTCTAAGGTGGCTGAGAGGGTGGCTGCTGAAAGGGCAGAAGCATGCGGTAATGGCAAGAGTACAGGATACCAAATTCGTCTGCAGAGGTAAGAGAGGCTCCCCTGGCAGTTTTTTGCATTCATGTAAAGTGCTATCTCTTCTTACTCAAGCAAGAAAATTTGAATAGTTCTTAATGTAGATAACATTAAGATGACGTTCTGATATCTTCTCCAAAAGGAATTCCTGTGGCTACCTGGTATAGAGCATAAGGTTTTAGAAATACAGCACAAAATTTGCTTGTAATTGTTGTATTTTATGCAGCACATAACAATAGGTAGCACCAAATCATACTTTGTCCAAGCCCTTTTTTCAGCTCTTTTAAAAGGTCCTGCTGTAGATAGAGATAAAACTGATGTTCCTAATCCATGAATTCCAAAGAAAAACAGAAATGCTAAAAGAGAGAATGCCACAAGACATATTTCTGTGGAAAACTTATGTATTTGCTACCTATTGTTACCTATTGAGTAATCCCACTGGGATCAGGTAATAAAGTTAGGTGGGTTGACAAGAGTTTGTAGACCTGGTGCCATAGAGAAAAAGCTATTACATTTGGAGTAGTCTATTAAAAACAAAAATCAAAGCCCCACATAAATGTTGCCAGCAAATAATGGAATCTCAATTACAATTGCAGCAAAACTGCTGGTGAGAAGAGACAGCTTAGTACTTTCAGCATTTTAATTTCATACAGTTGTAGAATCATAGAATGGTTTGGGTTGGAAAAGATCTTAAAGCTCATCTAGTTTCAGCCCCCTGCCATGGGCAGGGCCATCTCACACTAGACCAGGTTGCTCTGAGTCCCATCCAGCCTGGTCTTGAACACTGCCAGGGATGGGGTAGCCAGTGTCTCTGGGCAACCTGTTCCAATGTCTCGACACCTTCGCAGTGAAGAGCTTCCATATATCTAACCTAAATCTCTCCTCTGTGAGTTTAAAGCTATTCTCCCTTGTCCTGTTTAAATTTTTAGAATCTCATTTATGTGTTTCTTATTTAATCAATAATGTTATACTGCTGCATATTTATCTGTCATCTGTGCTGAGCTTAGATAGCTGTGAGAATTTGGGGTCAGCAGATCCATGTGCAAGTAAGTGATGAAAAATGTCTAGGAAGTCAGGGCCTCTGTCAGGTGACAAGTAGTTCATAACCTATCACGAAAAGTACTGCAACTGTGGCCTGATTCCTTTGTTCCTCCAGCTGAACTCTAGGTGAGCAAGTTAGAGAATGAGGCATACTCCATAATGTTTGTAATGGCTGTCTGCATTTTGATTTTAAGCTTGTAAGGCACTATGTAAAATACAGAAGAGAACTGAGGAATTGTGAATGTCTCTCTTTCAGCCGGTTACCAAGGAAACAAGGTTCAATATTGTACTGTACTACAGGAATTGTCCTACAGTGGCTTCAGTCAGATAAGTAAGTTTTCTTGTTTAATAAGAAACTTAATACAGTTATGAAATGATGTGACTGCTGATCTGTTTCTAACAGTCTCGGTTGTTTTTTTTAATTTTGCCAAAACCAGATGCTTTACTTTCTGCTCTTCTCTTTTAGGAACTTGTCCAGCATTAGTCACGTAGTCCTTGATGAAATTCATGAAAGAAACCTTCAGTCAGATGTTTTAATGAGCATTATTAAAGATCTTTTGAATATTCGTTTGGATCTGAAAGTAATCCTCATGAGTGCTACTCTAAATGCAGAGAAGTTTTCAGACTATTTTGGTAGGTGAAGTGCTTCCTATAAATGCTCCTCTTAAGTAATTTAGGCTTCTACAGTATAATGCAGTTCTCAGGTTTAGGATTGATTTTTAGCAAGTGAGGTAATTACTTCAATTTTACAAATAGTTGCCAGCTGCTGGACATGCTTATTCCCTTCAGTCTCATCGTGAGCATACGCTGTTTCTGTATTTGTATGGTGGAAAGGTGTCGTGGTTTAAGCCAAAAGGGTATTCAGAGTTTTCATATCATAATATTTACCGTATTTTGGAAATGGTCTTGGTCTGAGTGGGCAACCAGATTGAAACATGGTGAACATGCTGGCAAACAATGTACTGCTTGCTACCAATGTTTTTTATTCAGCTACCTGTGCTTTTTATATTAGCCACTCTATTTGGAATTGAATTTGGTGTCTTCTGTGAGAATTTCAAAATAAATAAAAAAGCCCTGTAGACTTGGCAACTGTATTGCAAAAATACTGAAAAGTATTGATTGTTTCTTAGTACAGTATTTTTTGCCATTTTAAAACAGAGTTATGCCTTCCTCCACAGATAATTGTCCAATGATTCACATACCTGGGTTCACCTTTCCTGTGGTGGAATATCTTCTCGAAGATGTAATCGAGAAGTTGAGGTAAGTGTATTATCCAAAACACCATTACATAGTGTTTTGGGTTATTTTGCTTTTTATGTCTTCTCAAAATTTACCTTGGTATAGATAAGCTGTGGAAGAATTGGCTGTGTTTTTCAACAGGGAACCTTTCCAGGGAAGTTTAATTTTAGAATAATTGAAAATGGCGTATAGCTATCTGGAAATGCTGGCTTGAGGAGGGGAAAAAAACTTGTCTGTCTTTCAGTGTGGTGAATTTTCGGGCTACTACATCAAGCTAGTCTTTCTGTTTGCTCAGACTTTTCTACATATTCTCACGCTTGCTGGAGTTGGTACCTGGTTTTATAGAGATTTCTTTCAGAAAAGAAACATAACATGGTATAGCCAAAGTGCAGCATATTGTCCATGGTTTGGTAAATTACTATGCAGATAGTTTTAAAGTACTGTCGTTTCAAAATTGACTTACATGTGTTATTTAATGTAAAGGTATACTCCAGAAAACACAGACCGTCGGCCGCGGTGGAAGAAAGGCTTCATGCAAGGACATGTAAGCAGGCCAGAAAAAGAAGAAAAAGAGGAAATCTACAGGGAACGATGGCCAGGCTACTTAAGGCAGCTGCGGGGCAGGTTGTTCTTGAGAGTTACTCTTCAGTATTAAATTTTTAGACACTTCTGACCTGAGAAACATAAATAAGTGCTCTGTTCTATTACTGGGCTTTTATTAATGATGGGATAGTTGCTACTGTGGAAAACAGTAATGATGGAATTGCCAGTAGAGATGGCTGGCAACTGATGAAGTGCTTTCAAATTATCACAGAGAATTAGCTTCCTCTGCTTGTGCAAATTGTAAGAAGGCTTACAGCTGTGGAGTTGCTTGGTGTTGGTGTTGCCCATTACAGTCTTCACCATAACATTAGGCTTCTTCAGCTTTGATCATTAGTTCTCTTCTAATGAATTCTTCCCTTCTTTAGTCTTTGTGAGAGTTTTCATAAAATTTCAGTTCCATAGTCAACATAATAAAAAGTATGCTGGTTTATAAAACACTCCCCACAAAAAAATACCGAAACCAAAATTAAAACCCCTTTTCCTCAAAATACTTAAGTATTTCTCCAGAGTGATTTAAAACCAACCTAAATAATTTTGCCTCCTGAGCACCTAGTAGAGAGTGCTTACTTGAAACGCAGCATTTGACTACGTTGGTAATCTGGATACATTGACTAATTGGATAGCCTGACCGATTTTTCAGGAACAGCATCTCCCTGTTTTTCTCCTGTAGTACTCTCTGCATTTGGGACTGTCTGTATATCCAGCTTGCAACAATAATGAATACAGGTGGCTTAGCTTTGTCTCCCTTTTCTAAGGAAAAACTACTCAGTAGTGTATCTTCCTCTGGCCTATCCCATACTCTGCTCATTCTATTTGTATTCCTTCCCTGTCCTATGTCTTTTGAACCAATTGGCAATTCTTTTCACAGTGTTAACTTTCATGAAACAAAATACTGAACAGATTAGATGTTTCCTGTACTCACTGTGAGTTAGAGAAATAAGCAGGTAAACTCAGATTAGGTAGGACATTGTTAATCTGTGGGGAGAGAGAGGTTGTGTAAATGCTTCTGATGCCATTTGGCCATGACATGGTAATTCTTAAAGTTGGTATTCCAAACTGATGATAATTGCACTAAACTAAATCTTGAGAGCATATTCAAGGTACAGTAATTGAACAGACAAAATAAATTGATTTGTAGTAGATTACATAGATACGTGATTGCAGAGCCTTATTACAGAAACTTGAGTGCATGGCTGCCTGTGTTACTAAGGTACCATTGTGTGTGCTTTTCATGCCTGCAGGTATTCAGCAAGTACTATAGATGCCTTGGAAATGATGGATGATGACAAGGTTGACCTTGACCTTATAGCAGCACTTATCAGGCACATTGTTTTGGAAGAAGAGGTACACTTCTGTCTCCTGCCTTTGCATTCTAATGATGTGACTGAATTGTGGTTAGTGGCTGTTGGGAATGTTAGAGCTGGTAGTTTGGCTTCTCATGCAGATAAAAAGAATAATTTGTTGTTTTTCTCTTCTGAGAAGTAATCTAACAGCTGTAAGTGTCTAATTACTATTTAAGCCCTGAGTTAAGAATGTGGTTAGTTGCAGTGTTTATTGAAATGATGGGATAGAATCTGTGTTTAAAGGGGAACATATGTCTAAGCATTTTCTTGAGTGGGGGTTGTGGGTATTAATGAGAACTGTGTACAGAAGAAACTTTGAAAACTTAGAACTACATTTGATTTACTCATTTATGGTCTCTTCTGAGCAAGGGAGATAGAAGAGCCTGAATTCTTTCAATGACAATGTCTATGAGAGGTTGTTTAGTAGATAAAGTGGGAGAGCTATCTAAAGGTTTGAGTGCCATTTTGATTCAGATTGCTGAATTTTTTTCTTTTGGCTCAGTTTTCAAAGAAGCCTTCAAATTAATTACATGCTTTAGTTACTTGATTGAAACTTGATGGAAACTTCTAGTTCTTTTTGTGACTGTGTCTGTGTTTGTTAAAGGTAGTATTCTTTGTAGTAAAAGTTATATTTTTGTGAAGCAGGTGTAGAAAACTGAAGACTTCTTTAGTGTACAACTGTATCCCTGTTCTTCATTCCACAGCATTGGGGTGAAGGGGGCAAGAGTGACACTTAAAAAGCTGTTCACTGCCCCTTATCTACACCATGCAGTTGGCTTTAGTAGTTCTGCCTGAAGTTGTATCTAAATACAACTTGGATGCTGCAAAGGATAAATTTTTATACAACCTAGCTGAAGTCTAATCACATTTGTCAAACTAACTAGGAGAATCTTCCAACTTCCAGCTTGTTAAGATTAGTAGTTAATACAGCTGCATTAAGTTATCTCTAAATGTGCCTTACCTTGTTATTTAGTAATAACAGTATCAGAATATTAATGTGAGGAAGTTCCTATGCCTGAAGCAGTGGCACACATAAAGTAAGAATAGCATCTGATCCCATAGGTGTAACATAGCTTCTCATAACCTGAAGTTAATATGTTTGTTTCTGAGTTGGAAAAACATTTGTGGGAGAGCTGGCACCATGTCTGATTCTTTAATGAGAATTTTTAGTGTTAAAAGTATCAAACAATTTAGTATTGCAGATGATAACTCAATTAAGGTGTGAGTAATAAGGAGGAGTTGCTATTTTGTATTTTGTTCTTCCTGTGTTGAAAATTATAAAACCTGTATATCTGTTTTATTTGCTGCTTAAAGTTTTCTAGTGTTGACTTGGCTGTGTTTAAAACACTGCAGGGGAAACATGTTTAAAATCAAATATTTTATTACGTTTAGATATAACTCTTGGAGAAAACAAACTTACAAACTTTGTTCCAAATTCCAGTCAGCAGGGTTTCAAGTATCACATATCCAATATTTCTGTATTAGTGTGCTTGTTCTTTGCAGTTTATTCTGACCTCTTTTCCCTTCCATTTATATATAGGATGGTGCAATCCTAGTGTTTCTTCCAGGCTGGGACAACATTAGCACGTTGCACGATCTCTTGATGTCACAAGTCATGTTTAAATCAGGTAAACCCAAAATTTTACATTGGAATTCTAGCATTAGTGTTAGTGGCAAACTCCTAAGTTTTGCATGTGGTTGCTGGCATGGCACTGGATTTGGTGTGTGGTTTTGACTTTTTTTTTTTTTCCTCCATTCTCCTCTTAAAATGATTGCAGTGTGTTCAGCTTTTTTGCGTTTGTATGGTATCTTTCATCTGATAATGATAACTCATTTTCCTCAGTGTAGGCGTGAACGATCTGAGAAAATCTCAGACATGCGTCTTTTTCTGTTGTCCATTCTTGTAGCTGGGGTAACTTCCAAACTAAACTCTCTCATCATTCTGTGTTCATTTCCTCTTGATTCTTTGGCAGCTTCTGTTTACTACTTTGCTGATAGTCCTTTTAAATTCTGTTTAACCCTAGAAGCTTTTATAATAAGACACAAAAAAAATCTGGTGCGCATTAACTTGTCCTGTTTGCACAACTCGTAATTCCATCATCTTAACTATGATCTTGAATATTCAGATAGTTGTTATGCAGTTCATGTTGTATACATTCCAGAGATAAGGAATTGAATCTGTTGGAAGATGAAACAGTGACAGTGTATTTATTAAATTTCAGCAATTTTAAAATGTTTTGAGTCTTTAAAAATGAAATATAAATTACTGTACATAACTTCATCTACTTTCTTAAACTTGTCATCATATCATAATAAAAAAATCCTTTATAACTTTTTACATTAGAATTTGCTGTTATGCATATACCTGTCAATTCCAAATAAGAAACAGAATACTTGCAGCTTATTTTCTTTATTCTGCATAGTTTGATTTTTCTCACAAAGTTACAGTTTCTGTGCTTATACTGTATCTTCTACTGATTTTTAATTTTCAGATAGGTTTATTATCATACCTTTACATTCATTGATGCCTACTGTTAACCAGACTCAGGTATGCCTTTCTTTTATTGTTCTACTTCACAACTACAAAAAACATTACTTAAGCATATGTTTGGTTTTGGCAAACATATAAATGGGCCGTGGATAATTACAGGTTTTTAAGAAGACCCCGCCAGGAGTAAGGAAAATCGTGATTGCTACCAACATTGCAGAGACTAGGTAAATAGCTAGCTATACAGACCCAAACCAGCTCTACACTTAAAATAAATGAAAGTCATAATTTAAAATATAAACCTGTTAATGTTTCAAAACATGTCTGGTTTTGGTTTTGTACCATTCATTTATAACCCGTTACCTTTAGAAATGTTTATAGACTAAATGGCAGATTTCCTTTAATTGTTTTAAACAATTAAAATGTAGCTTTTACTGTAATGACTTGTCTTTGTTGCACATGATAAATGTGAGCTGCCTGTTCTCTCTGCAGACTTCATAACCCCACATGGTGACTTTTGCACCTAGGAGAATAAATGTAGCTATTGAACTGCTGCTTAGTAACCTAATTCTGAATGAAATTCCAAACAAATTTTTGTATTTGTTGGCTCACAGTTTGGGAAGGGATAAAGAGAGATTAAAACCCCCTTTTAAATCCTACATCAGGCTTGCAAAGATGAAGAGCTGCTTTTTTTTTCTCTCTCTTTTCTTGAACAGCATTACAATAGATGACGTCGTGTTTGTTATAGATGGTGGAAAAATAAAGGAAACTCACTTTGACACACAGAACAACATTAGCACAATGGCAGCAGAGTGGGTTAGTAAAGCTAATGCCAAGCAGAGGAAAGGTCGAGCAGGAAGGTAAGAATAATGTGGATACTTAAAACTGAGTTTTGTGGTGCTGAATTTCTTTAGTTTTGGAGCACATGCAGGCTGAAGATACGACTTTGTTATTCACATGTTCAGCAGCAGATGCTAGCACAACTCTCTCTTGTTCTTAGGGCAGGATGGTTTCTTGTGTAGGGAACTGACTTCACTTGTGCTGAGCTGTGCTTCATTCTTGGAGAAGAAAAGTTCTGCTTTTTTTTACTGTCTTCTGCACGCCTGTTTCCTGTTGATGGGTCTGTGTTTCAGAAGGCTGAAATGTTTTTTACAGTTGAATACACCTCTGTTTCATTTCCTTGAGGTGTTTTGGAAAGCTGTTTATAAACATAATGTCATAGTGTCATAGGAAAAAAATCTCATACAGTTATTTGTTTAAATAATTGCAGAGTTCAGCCAGGCCACTGTTATCATCTGTACAATGGACTCCGGGCTAGCCTTCTAGATGATTATCAGTTACCAGAGATCTTGAGGACACCTTTGGAAGAACTCTGTTTACAAATCAAGGTAAACATACGAATCTTCAAACCTATTAATTATCTACATTTCTGTTAGAACGATAGGTTGAGAGAGAACACAACTGTGAGCCTAGGGTTATCTTCAAGTTGAAGTTCTGTTACTCCAGATATAATGGACATTAAGCTAGTAATTGTAGCAACTTTTGCAAAAGGTATACTTTCATCTGGAGGCATCAAACCCATAAGAAATAGGGTTGTCTAGTATAAATAAAAGCTGAAGTCTGTTAACAAAAACTTGGGCTATGCTTCCCTTCCTTTCCCCCAAAATATTCGATCAGAGGAGCTTCAGTGGGAATGCCAGTGAGTCAAGGAATGTGATGATGTCTTAAGAGAAATTTACAGAAAAGTAGTTTTAGAACTGACATGAGTTTCCCTTTTTAGGTAGTTTGTGTGGAATT
This sequence comes from Bolborhynchus lineola, assembly GCA_025448015.1. Lineage (NCBI taxonomy): Eukaryota > Metazoa > Chordata > Aves > Psittaciformes > Psittacidae > Bolborhynchus > Bolborhynchus lineola. Next base: position 13,302 of record JAOEHX010052316.1, read on the forward strand.
CCTTATGCATGCCTATGGGATACCATGTCTGTGCATACTGAATGAAAAGTAGATCCTTATGCTTCAAATATCATCATTAATTTTATTTTCTTCCTTAGTTCTTAACTGGTGAAATTCAAACTGAACCTTTTGAGTTACAAATGCTTTTGAAATTAGTGTGGTCATTGCTTATGAAGTGTAGGTAGTCATCTTTTTCCAACTGCTGTAGGTTTTTGGTTGAGTGTTTGGGTTTCGTTGTTTGTGTTTTTTTTTTTCTTCTGCAGATTCTAAAGCTTGGTGGGATTGCTTATTTTCTGAGCAAACTAATGGATCCACCGTCTCGTGATGCTGTAATGTTGGCCATAAATCATCTAATGGAGCTGGTAAAGTATTACTTAATTTACGTGCAAGGAGATACCTGTTTATAACCATGTTACTGCATTTTTTGTTATCAGGCGATTCTGATTCTACACGTCTTGGACATTGCAGCCCCATACTGTATTGTGTAGACTTTTATATATCTTCACTGAAGAGAGGAGATAATTTCACATCATGACTGCATCCACCAAGCCTTCTTATCCCAGTCAGATTAGTGAAAAGTTTGAGATATTTTTAGTGTGGGCATCTAAAGGCTTATAGGAGACAAGTCTTGTATGTCATTGCCCCTTTGGATGCTGGGGCAGGAGAGATTAATGATGTGTTTGTACCACTGGTATTATCTGTACAAATTGGTTGTAGCAATAACATGAAACTTCTGATTCAGATGAAGAGCAGTATCTCACACTGATTGTGTGATTCTGTGGATGTGTAGATAAAGTTAAAATTCGGCCATACATTTGATGTTCTGTGACAGTGCTGTGCAGTAGCGAAGGGTAAAGTAAATGCAAATAGAAGGTAAGGGTAAGGTACAAGTCTAAAAGGAAGCTTGATCCAGGAGAGTAGGAAGACTCTCAGGTGTTAATAATTCTTCATACTTTTGTCCAGAAATACACTGAGCCTAGTAAACACCACAGCCAGCACAAAGCTGGCTGCCATTTTCTTGGCTCTAGTTAAACATTTTAATTTCTTCGTAACTTGCTTGATCACCTTCCTACCATATGTCATTGACAGCCAGCTACATTCTTCAGCTATTAGGCTTTTTGTTGTTCTCTAGATAGACTAGTGGCTGTTTCAAGGATGTCCTCTCCATTTCTAATACTGTGTTTACTCTTTTTGTCCCCCACCCTGGGTTGTTTTTTTTTTCTCTTCCTTCTGACAGAATGCTTTGGACAGACAAGAGGAACTGACTCCTCTAGGAGTCCATTTAGCACGATTACCAGTTGAACCACATATTGGAAAAATGATCCTCTTTGGAGCCTTATTCTGCTGCTTGGATCCAGTTCTTACAATTGCAGCCAGCCTCAGCTTCAAAGACCCTTTTGTCATTCCTCTGGTAAAGTTTCTAGGAGGAGAATTACACGTCAGATTCTAAGAATCTTGGAAGGATGTTGGGACCTACTGAGATGCTCTTAATTTAAAAGCACTTTAATCTTATTTTCATTTTAATTACATTTTTATTAGTGAAAGATTGCTTTCATGTACTCTGAGGTCTTGTCTACAGAATATTGGAAGGAACTTTAATTTTCATTAAATTTCATTGTATTTTATGTTGCATACAAAGTATTGCTGTATATGTAGTAATTAGGAAAACAGAACTGTTGTGTCATGAATATAGGTTCTGATTATTCTTAGGGCAAAGAGAAAGTAGCAGATGCAAGAAGAAAGGAACTGTCAAAGAACACTAAAAGCGATCATCTAACTGTGGTGAATGCTTTCATGGTAGGCATATTTTATTGTTGTTTTCCTTCTAGAATTATAATTTGAGTGATACGGTTTATTCTAAGGAAGAAACTGATCAGTATATGTTCTGTCGTATTTCCCTTGACTTCTACAGAAGCATAAAATCAAAGTAATTTTCACCCTTTTAGTGTGAAGGAATCTTATCTTCAGGCTCAATCACCAAATTTCTTGTGATGTCTGTGGAAATGACAAGTAAAACAATGTTATAGTTACCTTGCTGAAGTCACTAATTCGTGTTCTTTTGGTTTCTATAAAAAGCTGAAGCTGAAATTCTGGCTAACTTCGCTAGATTTCACTCCTCACATTGGAAAGGAAAGTTTTTGATTCAAAATGTTATACAGTTGTATATTTCTGCTCTGTTCTGCAGATATCATAAAGAAATCAAAGGATTTACCTTCTTCTCTTGTAGAGAGAAATGTATCTGTATTGGTTGTTGACCTCCATGTTTTTGTTGTCCTTAGTTGTTTTGGGTTTCTTTTTATGTGTTCAGTCACAAACGCCTTTGAACTACGGTTTTAATTTTTAGGGCTGGGAAGAAACTCGGCGGCGTGGTTTCAGAACTGAGAAAGACTATTGCTGGGAATATTTCCTGTCTTCAAATACACTTCAGGTAAGATCCTAACAGTTTAAAGAGGAGAGTCGTGTCTGTGGGGAAAACAGGAGGCCTTTTGGTGCAGCATTGTTTTGAGACTACTTTTGTTTCCTAGATGCTGCATAACATGAAAGGGCAGTTTGCTGAGCATCTCCTTGCAGCTGGATTTGTGAATAGCAGAGACCCCAAGGATCCCAAATCTAACACCAACTCAGGTAAATAGTGGAAGGAAATGGAAGATTTCTGATAGCTGAAATCTCAGTGTGCAGAACTGTGTGGTTTACTTTGCTCTCTTCTACAGATAATGAGAAGTTACTCAAAGCGGTCATCTGTGCTGGTTTATATCCTAAAGTTGCAAAGATCCGTCCAAGCTTCAGCAAAAAGAGAAAAATGTAAGGGTTTGGCTTAATGTTGGTTATATTCAAGGCATTTTTTACATTTTGGGTGCTTTGGCAAGGTGAAGCAAAGGCCTTGAATGCAGGAATAAATATTCTTTTATAGCTCAAGTCATGGTTGTGGGTTTACTTCCTTTGGGAAGCGTAGATGAGGGCTTGAGATTGTTGATCTTTACTTTGTTTAACATTTGGATACATGCTATCGAGAAATGATTTGTGTGACCTTATTGTGCCATGTTTAGTGTTACAATGTATCAGTAATACTGCTGCTTAAGGCCTTGGCCCATCAACAAGCCCTGGTTGAAACACAATCGTTTCTTACTGTTTGGCAAGATGGAGCCCAGAAATTCTGGTCTGGTGATTTGTCGCTTCTTATATTATCAGACTATTTATTCTTACTAACTGTTACTCACAGTAACGGTACTCTCAGCTGAATGTTGATATTCTCCTTTGTGAACATGATTAAAGAGTGAAGACAGATTTGAGGTTGAAGATTTGGATCAGCTTCCTGGGTGTGTAATGTCAAAACAACAAGCTAAGAAGCAGCCGTTATGCCTATAATTTAAAAAAAAAAAAAAAAACAAACAACTAAGAAACCCCAGGTGTTTATTTCTATGAAAGGAGTAAGAGCCAGGTAGTCAAAATTACACTCAATATAGCATAATTTACACCTTTTTATACCTGACACTGCTAGTCAGCTTATAACTCTCTAATCGTGCTGCAGTCGCCTAAAGGATGCAGTAAGGTTGGAAACCTGATGCAAGCTACTGTGTTGCTGTGTCTTTGCCGCATGGTGGAGCTGCTTGTACGCCTGCTGCCCAGAAAAGCTGTTGGTTTTATGATGCGCTAAGCAAGAGATTTGTTACACTAACCGCTTTGCCTCTCTCACCCTAATTCAGTAACACTGCCTTTCATTTGAACAGCAATGGCACTTGGTTTTTTCTACTTGAGGGAATGACAGGGAAAATTCAAACTTCTTAATGTAGAGAGAGATGTCTGAAAATTTGTACTGTAGATTCAGTGGTAATCTTCTGGGAAAAGGGTTAAAATTTCTTTGAATGCCCTTGTATTTTCAGAATTTAGTATGCTAGTAGAGAATTAGAGGTTTTCTTAACTTGAGGCCCAATTGTGCTAAACTTCCAAGATCTTACTTCAATGCTAAAATAAAAACTTTTCTTTTAAGGGTGAAAGTTTGCACCAAGACGGATGGAACAGTTAATATTCATCCTAAATCAGTTAATGTGGAAGAAACAGAGTTCCATTATAACTGGCTTGTGTACCATTTGAAGATGAGAACTAGCAGTGTATGTGGTTTGTATAATTTATTTTTGTAACTGTAATACGATTGGTTCGGGGTTCAAAGGAGATGTGAACAGTGTCTTTGTTTTGAAGCTTTCTTTTCTTGGGTCATTCCTTTTATATGCCATTAGGTTATGTGCTTTGTGATACTGCTAATATTGTTCCACAAATAACTACCTTCTGTGGCTTCGTGGTTGGGTGGTTTTAGTTTGGGATTTGGAGGGTTTGGTTTTGGTTGTTTTTTTTTTTTTTTTTTTTAAGGTTATGGAAATATAATGTGTAATTTTGGTTTTGGTGGTTTGTTAGATTTTGTTGTGGGTTTGGTTTTTTTTTTTTCCATTTAAATCTAGTGTAACACTTCTGAATATGCTGATTATTTTTCTAGTTTTTATGGAGTAGTTGGTTTGATTCCACCACTTGGTGTGAAGGACTGTATTCGGGTCTGTTCTGCTACTGTTCAGTGTGATTTCATGTACCTTTTTTCCAACTGAGTTGCTTCATAAATGTTTTGCAAATTTGTGAATGACTGAAAAGCAGTCTTCTGGAATTGTGTTAGTTTTGTTTAAGGTTACTGATGTCACTTAAGATGTTTCAAAGGGTGATTGGACAATTTTGTGTTCTTGCAGATTTACTTGTATGACTGTACAGAGGTCTCTCCATACTGTCTCTTGTTCTTCGGAGGAGACATATCCATTCAGAAGGATAAAGATCAGGATACCATCGCTGTGGATGAATGGATTGTTTTCCAGTCTCCAGAGAGAATAGCACACTTAGTTAAGGTGACTATGTTTAATAGTAATGTAGACGAAGACTTGGTGTAACACTGATTCTTCTTAGAGAATTCTGTTTGGTATTCCTGTGTAGCTAGGGAGTTACCGTTATAGGGAGATGATAATGAAAACATCATGTTTTTCCAGTAGGCGGTTCAAGTACACAAAGTAAACAAAAGAGATCTAGTGAAGGTGTATAGATGAATGTAGTAGTAAAACCAGTATTTTGAACAGTCTGTATCACATGGCAAACTGGGCAAAAGTAAATATTAATGTGTTCCCTTATGTTTGGTCTATGGAGCAGGCAGGCACTCAGGTTTGGTTTTGTTTGTTTCTGGTATGATAGCTTAACAAGCATGAGGCTGAGTACCTGTTGAGGTGTTGGAAACATGGTGATGATGCTCAGCCAGTGCAGCCTCTGCTTGAAAAATTCATGGAGATGCTGAAAAACCATAGGAGATTCAGAGGAGACTCATAGGGTGGAATGATAGGATTTATAAATATGTCTTGGTGAGACATTTGAAGAGTTTAATTTCTATAATTCTTAGCAGAAGCTGTAGGATGACTTGATCAGTGCATGAAATGTCCCCACAGATACGGAAACATGAGGATGGGCTGTTCCTGGAAGGAGGAACTTAGTAGAGCTCTGTTTAATACTAGATCTAGAAATCATATCTGATGTTTAGGTTTTTTAAGCCAGATATTTTTAATCCTGAAACAGTTGGGTAATGGATGTATGTATAGACTGTTAAAGGCTGTCACATCCAGAGGTGGTCATCTGTCATAAAAGGAAACACTGCTCATTTTTGAGAAGCAGCTTTTGACCCTGAAAATAGCAATGTTCAAATGAATTGCTGGGAGAACAGGTGTTTGTTGTTTGTAGCTCTAATGGCCTGTCTGTTTTCTTTCTTCTTCCCCCCCCCCTTTTTTTTTTTTCCATTCAAACACTTTAATTCCAGAATTTAAGACAAGAGCTTGATGATCTTCTGCAAGAAAAAATAGAAAACCCACATCCTGTGGACTGGAATGATATTAAATCCAGGGATACAGCAGTACTGACAGCGATTATAGACTTGATCACAACACAGGAGAATGAAAGTGCCAGAAACTATGCTCCACGATTCCAGAGTGAACACTATAGTTGACATTTTCATCTGTATTGATAAAGGCAACTCTCACCTTTTGGGGGTTTGTTGGTTTGTTTTTTTTTGGTTGGGGTTTTTTTTTTATAACATTTATTTGGCTGGAGGAGAAACTTTTCTAGGGTAAGCTGGTAATTCCCTCATGCAGGTATTTCAAAATAGTTGGTAATAGCTGTATATGCATGGTATTCTGTGTTCAGTGTAGCTTTTTAAATAAGAGAAATGCAATGCTAGCAATGGTAGTTAATGTATGGTTCTTGTCCTGCTGTAGTGTTTTGTTTTTTTGTTTTTTTTTTTTTTTTTAACACATCAGGTAACGGATTTGTAAAAACCCTGCTAAGTACTGCTAAATAATTCTTAAACTGCTCTTGCTGCTAGGAGAAACATCTCAAAAGACTCTTCTTTTTAATTGAGGGTGGTAATTAACTTACTGTGTTATTCCAGCTGTGCAGCAGTCTTCTCACCAACACTTCTACAGAAGGCAATTACAGCTTAATTAAACTGAACTTGAAAACACTTGTTAAATTTGTGCTGTGGGAGGAAACAGTCTTCTGAAATACGCTCCTCTTCTGCCTTTCATCCCATTAAATTAATCTTTCTTTGCTTTCTGTGCCCATCTGTCATTGCTGCTGACTAAAATTTCAGGTTACAGGAAATATGGCTGGATAAAAGTGATGGTGGAATACACTTTAAGGTTTCATTGTATTCTAATTTTTTTTTTTTTAAGCAGCCCATCTATGGGTTATATAGTATTATATTAGAAGTCTTTTCTTCAAAGTGTTACTCCATGTCTTCTTAGTTCTTTATGTTTTGAATGCTTCCAACTATGTAAGAACATTTGAATATCATGGCTTGTTTAGGATTTTGGGTAGAGCAACTTGAGAAATACTGTTCTGATCAAACTTGTGCAGGTGGCAGACCTGGTGTTTCCTTTACAGGCTGGGGCTGGATCTGGGGTTGGGTTTTATTCCCCCACTGCTGAGGAGAGCTGAAACAGGATGGGTGTTTAGCTATGCTGGCAGTTTAGTTGGCAGCCCTGTTGCCTGTGCTTTGCAGCCGTAGCTACAGTTATTTCTAGGTTTGTCCTTCAGGAACAAAGCTCTTGTGTCTCATTTCGTTTGCCTGGAAGTGTAACCCTTCTCCCTTTTTAGGTTTTGGGTTTGTTTCTTGTGCTTAGCAAAAATGCTCTTGACCACGAGACTTGGGAGGACTTTTGTGACCCCTTACCCTGAAGAACACAGAACTAGTCTGGTGAAGCTTCATAGAGAAATAAGTCTTGGTCACTAGACTGTGCTTTCCAGTGGGTTAACAAGGGGTGGAGGAAAGCCAGCTCGTTATTTCTACAACACAGCTGCGAAAAGCCTCCCTTCCCCCAGTCACTCTGTACCTTTACCCCCAGGGGCTGAGGCTGCCTGGCGGAGGAGGGGACGCATCCTGCTCTGGCCTGGGGGTGGTGGTGGATGCGAAAATGGGAAGACGAAAGCCCCGGCTGCTCCGGGCAGGGTGGGTGACGGGCCCTGGCGTTCACTCTTGGGTGTTGCCAGGGCCCCAGAGCCGCCCGCGGTTGTGTGGGGAAGAGCGGGGCTATGAGGGCTGCGGGGACCCGTCGGGACCCACCGGCGGCTCAGCAGCAGGTAAGCGCTGCCCGCGGCCGGTCCGGTCCGCCCCAACTCAGGGCGCTCTGCAGCCAGCGGACGTTGGAGGATGGGGGAGCCCAGGATGGCACGGAGCCACTGGAGGTGAGGCTGGAGCTGAAAGGATTGAAAAGGGATTAAATGAATGATGATTTGTGTGGAACTGGGAATGAAATTACAACCAGACGAGGCGTCGCGCAGGGGTGGTGCAACCAGTAGAGAAGGACGCAAGATGGCGCGCGGAGCTGAGGGAAGAGCGGTGCTCCTGGGGCTGGTCGTGGCTGCTGCTGGAGCGCAGTGTGCGGTGCCGGGGCGCTTCCCGCAGCACGGCGGGCTGCTCAGTGTTACAAACCTGTAGGGTTTTGAGGAAGAATTGGCAGTAGCTCTGTTACTGGCAGGTCTGGATTAAAAGTCATGAAGAAAATAGAGGCTGGCAAGTGGCATCAGTTTCCTTCATGTTTTTGTTTTTTTTTTTGCCGTACTTAAATGATGTATAAATTTCTACCTAGTAACAAAAAGGGCAGAATGAAAGGGTAGAGCCTGGGTAAGAATAGCAACGTTAGTTGAGGAAATCAAAGGCAGATGGCAGTTCTCTCTACACCCTCCTTGCCTCAGAAATGGTGGAGGATTAGGATTGCACTGTGGTAGTAGGGCCACTACCTGAAGAAATGCACCCTGATGTGGTCACATGTTAGTATAGTCAGGTCTTTCCTTCTGAAGTGATTAATGTGTGAGCTCTGATATTCTCTGTACCCAGCTGTGCTTCAAGTGTGTGCCTTAGCATACTTTTTTTTTTAAGCAAAAAAGTGTCAGAAACCTTTGTATTCTGCAGTTTGAAATAAGCCTTTTCCAAATGTCAGGTTTTGCACTGGTTTTTGATAGCACAGGGATGTTTCAGGTGTTGCTGAGCAGTGCTCAGCCTCTGGCCTCGTTTCTCTGGAGTGGGCTGGAAGTGCAGGATCAGCTGGGAGGGCACACAGCCAGGACAGCTGATCCCAGTGATAGCACACGCTGACTGTGGCCATATTGCTCAGTGATGAAAGTTATAGACAAAGGAGGAAGGGGAGACACTCAGAGTTGCAGCTTTTGTCTTCCGAAGTAGCTGTTGCACATGCTGGAGATGGCTGAAACTGGCCTGCCAGTGCCATGTAGTGAATGAATTCCTTGTTTTGCTTTGCTTGTGTCTGTAGCTTTTGCTTTACCTGTTAAACTTACTTAAAAAAATAAAAACAAAAACACACACCCCCCCCAAAAAAAAAAAAAAAAAAAAAAAAAAAAAACCACAAAAAAACCCCCAAAACCAACAAAAAACCCACAAAAACTCATGAGAAAAACTCACAGGTTTTTACTGCAACCCATGAGTTTTCTCACTTCTGCCCTTTTGAGTCTCACCCCCATCTAACTGCAGGGGAGTGAGCAAGAGCTAAGGTTTAGCTGCATACCAGGGTTAAACCACACTGCCAGGTTTTTAAGCAGTCTGTGAAGTAATGCTGATGTAAGGTGGTTTTTAACTTTCTTGTTTGTAGGGCTAGGCCAGAGACCATCAGTGTTTCTCAATTCATAGTGCACCTAACAAAGGCTGTTTCTGCCTGTGTGTTAGTTGTCAGCATCTTCTGGAATTCCAGATTATGGAATAAAATGGAATTCAGGGCTGGTGTTTAACTCTTATAGGGCTTTGTGTTAGCTTTGTGCACCTAAATGATGTAGTTGTTCTCATACAGCTGTTGAAAATCATATGCCGAATACAGAGCTAAGAGCAATGCTATCTATCTCTGTAGCTCCCAGGAAACAAAACCTCAGACTTCCTTGATCTCAGTACCAAAATTGACTCCAGATTTGTTTCTAACACTTGTGTTCTGTCCACTGGCTTTGACTGTTGTTACTTTCAAAACAGGATATACAAGAAAAAATATTTTGTGTGAATATAGTCTATAGATACAGAGTTTAAGGTATGTGCATGTAAATGTGATGGTGCACAGTGTTTGCATTTCTGTAGGTTGACTGAAGTGATGCTACTTCTACTTCTTTATTTTCAGCAAATTAGCTTTGGGTAATGGAGAGCAAATACATGCTTTGACATGAAAGTCAAGAAGAATAGTGCATTATAGCATTTTTTTTTAAGTTCACCAGATAAAAATGTTCTATTTATTGTGTCACAGGGATGATATAAAGCATGAAGACTGATGATGGTATTAACTGTTATTTAGATGGGTCACATGGAAATGCTGAGTCAGGTGGCTCTGGTTCTGAAGGGTGCTTGCTAGCTCTCAGGAGTCCACATGCAGGTATCTCAGCTCCCCAGAAGTAACTGGGTTCTTTCTCCTGGCAGTGCTGACATTCTGTATGGTCTTGATTTCAGTGAGGAGTAAATATAAACTGGGTTTATTCTCAGGGCTAGTCCTACAGCTTAGACTTTGTGTGGTTTCTGCCCACTGTACATAATGAGTATTTAATCACACTGTGTAAATGAAACTTTGATTCAGGGAATGGAGTTTTTTACTTTGGTCAACTTGCTTAAGACCCGATTGAAGAAATCATGTAAGGAAGTGGTACAAATTCTAGGCTCTGCAGAAATGAGTTAATTCTGTGGTAACAAACTCTCAGCTGTATTCTGCCACTACTGAGCTGTTTAATTAAAAAGGAGATACTAGTGTCAAGTCCTCTTCCTTGGGCATGAGGGAAAGAGAGCAAGTGCATGTGTGTTTGTACACATGCACCCACTGATTAGTGAGAGTAATGAAGGAGTTCTTCAGATAATTTCCTTTGTAATAGAAGTACTTAAAGCAAGTCAACAATGACTTGGTTTTGCTAATGCAAATATTGTGGGGCTTGCTTCATGCTGGTTTTTGTTTTGTTTTGTTTTGTTTTTCCCTTCTAGCAACAACAAAAGAAACCCTTAACTTTTGAAAACTTGTTTATACAAACCTCTACATAAATTGCTTGTCAGGCTGTCTTAAATTTCTAAACCCTCTGAGCTATGGTGGAATTTAGAGTGGAAGTCAAAGATTTAGGAGCTCATGCCTGGGTATCAGTGTTGTCCTGCTAGATGCCTTTTCCAGAAACAGGCTGATGCTACACTAAACAGATTTGCAGTGCAGTCTTTAATTCCTAGGCCTGGGGGTGTTACATTGTTTAGAAAATATGATAGCTTCAGCTGCTTCCTGAAGTTCTTCAGGAAGTGCTGCTGCAGCAGTTCACTATAAAGCCACTTTTTTTTGTATATATATTTTTTTATCCTTTATGCAGTTGTGATGAATATGTAAAGGAATGAATGTGTAGCTGCTGCACCTGCACCAGCAAAGCTGTAACAGCAAAGGTTGTCCCCACTCCTGGGGTTCCTGGATCACAGTTAGGGCCAGTGGGGAGTCCCAACCTGTCACCACTGATACAAGTAATTGTCATCATCGTGTATCTATACATAAGTTATGCATTATAAATAATTGCAAAGGTAGCTGAAGAGTCTTATGTTCCTGATTGTTTTCCTAACTCATTCTCCTAAAATACAGTCTCACAGATGAGATGCTCTCTGATGCATTTTAAGCCCTTTTCCAAGTTCAGAGGTATACATTTAAGTTGGATCTGGAACATGCAATAATAATACACATGGTGGTGTTATTTTCAGAAAATTTAAAATGCCAAAGGTTACAGAATAGATTTCATTTCTTTGGCTTCATTTCTACATTAATAAATACCATTACACTACAAGTTACTAAAGAAAAAAAAAAAAAAAAACAAGAACCTTTTTTAGTAAGGATTTAAAAGCATTTTATTCATTGTTGTCCTATAAAATCATAAGTCTTTAATTCCTGAAAAATTGAAAAATCCAACAATAGTAAAAATGAAAAAAGTCTTTAAAAAGCACTAGAGCTTTTTTTTCCCAAAAACTAGGTATGAAAAATATATACAATGTATTAAAAAATCTGAATAAAATTAATGTCTGGATTTATACATTCAGCTGTGTTAAACATCTGTCTGTGTACAACACAATTTGTTAAAATATTAGCAGTATTTTTTACTATGTTAAATAGTCTTTGTTCAATTTACAGTTTCATTACTATTAGTTCACTTAATTTACAAGGCTCTATAACTGCTGTCAGACTGTCAAGGTAAGTGGTTTTGTACAAAATTATTGCCTAATGTATTTTGAATTGGTACAGAGATAAATCTTTATAAACATCCAATTCACTCACATCAAATCATCATAATTACAGTACATAAAACAACATACAACCCCCTTTAACAAAGGTGGGGAATCTAACAAGGAGAAAACCTTGATACTGCAACTTTTCCCCTCATTTTCGTTGAAAGTGTTTTCTGCCCTGCTGAGTTACCAGCTGGTCCTTAAAAAGGTGGCGGCTTTTATAATACAAACTGTCACACCTATATACAAAAATATGCACTGAAGTTTACTTCATTTTTGAGTGCATTTTCTTCACACAACATGAAGAAGTGGTGATTTTCTGTGAAATTCCAAAGCTAAACTGCAGTTGCTAATATTTAGCAGGTGGTGGGTGTAGTGCAATTGTGAGATGCCTTCTCTGGAACAGAGAAGAGCACATGTGAAGCAGCACCAGTGCAGCTCCTCTGAAAACACAGTCCCAGTAGTGTTTTATCTACCTCTCTCATGCCTTTTTCCCTGGAAACAAAACAGACATTTCCATCAGTTACACTCCTTTAAAACACCTGTGCTAATATGGATCTGAGACCAAGACAATTAACATCATACATTCTGCAGTTTGATCTGTGTCTTGCTTTTAAAAATCCTTTCAGAACTGCAGCAGCAGGAGAAGAGAAAGTCTTGTGTCAGCTTTGCTAGCTTCAAAGAGCCAATCACTTCATACAAGGCTTGGGATGGCCCTGGGTTTCTGCTGGAGAGGTAGTCCTTTATGAATTACAGGATTGGTTATTCTACACATGGATTCTGACACAACTAGGCAGTATCCCAGTAACATACTGTCTGTTACTGGGACTGTAAATGCTGCAGTTTCTCAGGAACAGGAAACCCCCACTGTTGCTGTTTATATCCAGCTGAGTGGATGGGGTGAGGTGTTCAGCCTCTCACACTAACAACTGCTGCACGGAGTTCTGCTTTTGAAAGAAAGTCAAAATACTCAAAAACAGATGGAGAAGGAATATTTAAAAAGGCTGGGAGGAACTAAAGCTGAAACTGAAACTTAAGTCAAAACATGTGTGACTGATCTCCAGTGCCTAAGAAACTACCTATAGCTGAAATCTGCTACTGGTTGAGCCACGTTCAGTTCATAGCTCCCAAAACAAAAGGATGAGTGTCCCAAACACCAGTGCTCCCTTAACTAGGTTTTTCGCATTGGTGACCCACATCTTCCATGTGCCAGCCATGGGACATAGCCCTGCCCTACTGACAACAGCTAGTGCAAATCCTGCAGTGCAGCATGAAGAAGCACAAACACTACACATTGGTTTCAAGTCCCAGTAAGCGTCCCATCCGCTCCATGTTCTTGTCAATCGTGGCGCGACATGTAATCTCTTTAGCACACTCCATAGGAAACCAGCCTCTTTCACCATCTCGGAGCCGCTCCCCTTCATACCAACCTGCAAGGTGAAGGGATGAGGAATAACAAGCCTTTTCAAGTGATGTTAAAGGTAACTTGCTGGCACTGCGTGTGTTGCACTTGAATAGACACAGACATCACCTACATTATGCATACATCTTCACAGGGAGTAGCAGAAGCAGCTACTTAATCTGCTACTTCTTTCTTAAGATAGGGTTTTTTATACAGGTAGACTAGGAACAAAATAATATGTAAAAGTAACTAGTACATGAGACAAGTCATGTTTTTATATTGTACTTCAAATATATTTTGAAATAACAAAGATTACAATATCATTTCGATCTAGCAAAAGCAATGCAGCACAACTGCTAGGGACTTCAATTTTGTATGTAATAGTGAATAACATCATTAAGATTTAGTACTTCAAAGTGCTGACAGCTTCAAGTATCACCAAGTCAGCATAGTGTGAGGTAGTAGCAGTCTCTTGCATATCCAGGCAAGAATCAATTTTGATCTTGGGCTATCTGATGCTACAGCAAACAGGAAAAAAGCAGGCAGTGAAGCACAGTGTATAACATGACTATTGACATGGATGTTTCTCTTACTCAGATCTGGTGCTTCCTCACTAAAACAAACACAAGCATTCCTATATGAGCCCCATGGTTTTTGGTAGAATTCTATTTCTCATTTGCAGACATTTTACAAGCAGCCAGCACATACTTTGAACATCTGTTGCCTAGTCAGAGGCTGTCCTTCAGAAACGTGAACTGAAATGCTCAAGGGTTTCTTGGAAGCTAATTCACTGTACAGCCAGTGCTACTAAAAAGCAGACTTTTCTAACTGGATCACTTGCAGTTTTGACAGATGGTTAGTGACAGCAAAGTTCTCACTCACCATCATTTACTTTTTGATAAACCAAAACCACATCAGCAACCTGAAGAGAGAGTTCATCTGACTGCTTTGCTGTATAGGTTCTGATGATTTCTACCTGAGTCAAAGCTGTGAAAAAACGCAGGCTGAATTAAACCATTCACATAACAGAGCATCTTCTATGAAAATATGTATATAATTTATTTTAAACATTTCTTTTTTAGAGTACACTCCCCAAACAAAAAACCACACCACAACAAAGGAGGCAGCAAATTATGCACAGGGCTTCCTGTCTGAGCAATTACACATGAACAAACTGGATGGACATGTAAGGGAAGGAACTTTGCACTTCTGCTACCGGACTGGAACAACTGGTCAAACTATTATTAATGAATGCAAATAGAAAATACTTTGTGAAACTGAACTCCTCCAAGAAGCCCCCAAGCACAGAAGAGATGGCAGCTTCACGTATACTAAAGCAACACAGCCTAGAAACAGAAATAAACATTTCTAAAGATACATCTACTCCAACACATGCTCACACCCCAGCTAAGGGGCAGCACATTTCCATTCTCCTGCCAAAGTTCTCACAAATCTAGTCAGATGTAACTTACTTGTCCTGTCCATCTTCTGCCCATCTCCATCCTGTCCAAGTGCTGTAATCCAGCGAGCTCTGTCACTCCTGCAAACAGCAAAGACAAAACTCCATTTCCTAATTCATACTCTTGGTAACTCCCCATTTCAATGCTCTGTAAAGCATAACATTCCTCCTCTCAGAATATGGCCAGCTGTGATACTACTACTAGTAATGCATTATTCAAGAATAGTTAACTATTTTAAGCAGGTTGGAGTATAAAAAAAGCCTGTAAACACACATGATGTCTTATATACCTTTAGCTATTTTTTCCATGATGCAGGTGAACTTTTCCACTAGGATATGTGACTAATGCTTGTTAAGTAGTATTACTTAGAAAAAAAATCCATCTTAGGTACAAAGTACCTGATAAATGCAATACGGCAATTTTAATACACAACACCAACCGAGAGGTTTCCTGTAAGTAAGAACTACCTATCTGCACTGCGCACTTAGAATTAAAGCAAGAAGTGGGGGGCAGGCAGGAAGGGGGAACTGAAGCTTCTCTGTTCTCAGGACACATTCATGTTTCCAAATATGTTAGTGTGGGATATCCGAGAGTCAGCACAAATAAGTGAGAACCCAACAGAGGCCTACATTAGTCATTTGAATCTCACCTTGTATATAACCTAGGAAAAAAAATACCCGATCTCTGAGAAGAGCAGAAAGAATTATCTAGGTTCTAATTACACAACACATCACAGAGGTGCAAACTACCAAAACCAGATTTTGAACGCAAGTGGAACAAGCTAAAGTAGTGTTGAACAGCAAAGGAAAAAGAAAGCTAATCTTGAATCACCCCTGTTATAACAACTTAATCATTACAACTCCAAAACATTTCAGTGAGATCAGACTTTTATCTACTGTTTGTTGAGGGGCTTTGCTATCATTAGAGATTATAATAACACAAGGGAACTGCACAACTGAATTTTCCTACTCTCTGCCCCTATAGGAAGAATTTTTGTTGCCATCTTTGGCATAAAGAAACACAACTGCTTGCTGCTGAGACGTGGTATTACCAAAAATCTGAAACATCTGAAAATAGAAAATTCTGGCCCTTTAGAAGTGTCACAGAATGGGACATTTACACAAATTACTCAAGAATTCTCAAGAGCACACCTTCCAAGATGCACCACTGCTTAGCACCACTACACATTGTTCTGCAGTACAGTTCATCATTCTCTTCCAGGAACACTGACACTCCTTCATGGCCTTTCTTAAATAGCTCAAAAAAAACTCTTTTCTGTGCACAGACTCAGAAAACTTCCTGGGGATAACGGGATCCAGAATGGAAGCGTTTCTGTGCATGCTTCTTTTGGAAGCTCATTACTTTGAATTGAACAGTTTTTGTTTTAATGGCATTTAGTAAGAATCTGTGATTATTTTTCTTAAATCCCAATACCCACTCTTCTTCAAAAGATGAGTTACTGCCCAGCTCCTGATAATGTTTGATACCAGTTGGTCTCATGCCAGCAGCCAAAATTGCAGCATATGCTACCTTTCAGTCATTAAAAATAGGTGGCACTAAACTTGTACTGCAACCAGAAGGAAACTCTATAAACAATTTTGCATTAGATTCATTAACTTTGTGATTTCTTGTTTGTTTTGCATTTTTTGGGTTGGTGGGGTTTGGTGGGTTTTGTTTGAGTTTTGGCTTTTTGTTTTTCATTTTTTTTTGTTTTCCTATAAAAAGGTGTTCTTTATACTCCTATTTTCCTTCCCTGTAACCAACCATTCTTAACAGGAAAAGTACATTTCCTTTCAGGCAACTCTAAGGGGATGATCCCAGACTGCTTCCCAGTTTAAGTGTATATTGCTTTGTAATTTGTGTGTACTGTGTATTTTGTGCCTTATTCACTGGGCAGTATGAAGTCCTGACCTAATGCGGGTACTTTTGTACTTGGGACCAAAACACCACATGAAAAGACATGATCAAACTGCTACAAACCCTTGTGTTAGATAGAACATTTTTGTACATTTAAAACTGAACTGTATTCAGTGAGCACTCTAAACCATTCAGCTTGGGGTTCACCCACTGCAGACTCCCTTCCTGACCTTCTCAAACTTAAGAGAAGGTTATTTCCTGTACCTTTTGTACACAGGATAATGCTCAATAAAACCAGGTAATTTCCAAATACGGTAATTATTTTCAGGATCTTTTTCTCTGAACGACAATCTGTTGGACTATTTATATGACAAACACTATACAGCGAATCAATAATAAATCTGCAGAACAAGATTTCTTTTCATAAAAAGCCCAGACAACTAAAAATGTCCTGCATTTTTTTTCCCAATAAAAACGCATTTCCAAACATGTCTGAATCATCTGCTTACTTTATAATGAGATCTTTAATGGAAATCATCAATGATCTATCATTTCTTTCAGGGTTATTCTAAACTTTGAAAGCAAATCTAAAACTCTAAATTTTTCCAGGCTGGACAACGTCTGCTTCATGTCTTCCCTCCCGCCTCCAGCTTCCACTAGAACAGATAAAATCTTTCACTTTTGTGGAGGGCTGTGTAGAAGTTAATGGCACCACAGCAAGATGACGGCCTCTTGGGTATGTGCTCGCGACAGAACAAGACACTGCTTGTTGCTTGTTTCTAAAGCAGAAAACTGTCATCAAGAGAACAAGGACCACCTCTATCCTAGCACAGCTCTCCAGGGCAACATCAGACTCCTCCCATTCAATCCAGTACTGTTCCACTTTTGCGCCATCCAGCTGTTACAGTAATTCACAAATCACTCCTCCTGGACAAGAGCATTCTGCACTCATACCCTAACATCATTTGCCTGCAACCACCATCATGCCTAAGGACATACCTGTGCCAGCTTCCTCCTGCTAGTACTGTGCTCTGTGTACAAACAATACAGTGTAAACACCATACTGCTATAAGAATTGACAATTAGGGTAAGGTACTTTAAACCTGTGAGGAACAAACCAGCACACAAAAGCAGAGACAGAGCAAACGCAAATGAATCTCTGCAGCCTGATTATTCAAGGTCTTCTCACCAAGAGTAAGCATCAAGAAAGCTTCCCTGAGTTACAACAGTTAAAGCAAAATTTTCCTCATAGTAACCCACATTATACCTAGATTCACATGCTCCACTATTCCATGTGCACAGCAGCACCTTGTGCCACAGGGTGAGATGGGAATGTTGTTGAGAGCCTAAAACTCAGCCAGGTTGGGAGGGGCAGCCTGTTGGGATGATCAGGTGAAAAATTACAGACAGGAACTCTTCACTTACTGACTCTCTGTTCCCAGGAGCATCTCCATCTTCTCTCCTGCATGGTTACTGAGGACCAGTAGTCTGAAGAGGTGAGTTGCAGAAGTCTGTCGCGAGTAGAGCATAGCTGAGGTGTTCTTTACAGGAGAAGAAGTCAGGTCCTCCCCCTCACACTGTTGTACCACAAGCTGGTCCCTTAAAGAATAATCTGTGACATTGTAACTCTCCTCACTGCAGAAGAAGGAAAGAAAAAAAAAAACCCACAAATTTAACGTTTCATTTTCCATTAAGTATGTCTTGAAGCAAACTAAGTCACAGAATCCACTTTTTATGACATAGTATGGCATGAGTCTTCTGGCACCTCAGATCTTCATCTGTTCTATTTGTTTTTGAAAGTACCAATTTTCCAAGACACAAAGTAGAGCAGTTTTTAAACCCTACATAATTTAATTTAGCAGCACCATTAAATGACTTTGGTGTTCCGAAGGTGGAGTGAGCTCAGCTTTATTCCACTGAATAGAAAATCAGGCATAGCAATTGCCCAGAAATGCATCTTTACTTCCGTAACTTCAAATGAACATCAAACCTTAATGTTAGAATTTTATAGGTTAAAAAAAAAAAAAAAAAAGTAAAATTTCCCTTTCCTGTCCCTGTAAAATGATGGATGCACACTCTGCTTCCAAATAAACACCACCAAAGCTGCATGTTAAATACTTTTAAATAATTTTAATAATACTTTTAAAATAATTTTAAAAATGGACAAAGGCTTCTCACACACTACTGGTCTTGCAAAAGCATTGAGCAATTTACCTCTTCAGAAGTACTTTGTAAATAACTACACCAACTCTAAGTGATGTTGATAAAGATTGCTATGTGCACTTCGTAACTTCCCGACGTGACTAGAAAGAATTCTAAGAAATTATTTAAGTTAGCAGCTTTATTTTCCTTAGGGTTGAAATGCAGGTGAAGCAGGGGACAGAACATCAGACATCACAAATCAGAGCATAAAAGTGTTACTGATTTTAACAACAGGACTTAAATGACAATACACATTCTTCCCTTCACAGCAGCCTTTTATTTCTAAATGTGAGATTCACCTGAGCTAATCAAAATCATCTTGGCAGGTGAACACCCTGCAGAGACAGGAAGAATAATATCTGGACAAGGCATGCTGCCGATCTATCACAATGCAGTTAATGACACTTGCTTCAACTTCAGAATACCCAGACATCTTCAGCACTCCGATGTGAGTTCAAACAGTTCTCCTGTCTATTGGATTTGCTATGTACTCGTATCAAGGCAATACTGGAAACATATTTTTGCAAGTGGAAAATAATGGTGTGTTCCCAATTTTTTAAGTTGTGAAACAGAGATTAAAAAAAGAAATAAAAAAAAAAAAAACAGTTGAAAGAATCTACATCACTTACTCAAGAAACAGCAAGTGATCACAAGGAAAGTCTGATCACCACAAAAAGCCTTTTTGCTTCCACTGTATCAAAATATTTCCCAGCATTGCCTTATGTGCATTTGCAGGTTTACCAGGATCTATCATAAACCCAGAACATTGATAAATTGATTACCTCATCATTCACCTACGTTTGTAAACTTTTCAGATTTATTGGCTTACACTGGTACCACAAGAAAAGATAGAAAAAAACACCCCCTTACAGAGGCGTCCAACCAGTTCTCCCTCCTAGCCCGTCCTCTGCTGTGTTTATCAAATTTTGCAGTAAATCAAACAGATCAAACTTTAAGGAGCAACTATATATACTCCATTTTAAAGTAAAACATTATTTAGCACTCAGTCCTGACTGATGAAAAGCTGTGCTAGAGCCTCAGTTTGCTATGGTTCATTACAAGAATTTAAACTGAAAAAAATACTTGAGATGATTAATATTGCTGCCAGAGATCCACACAACCCCAAGCACTGAACTGACACAAATCAAATCCCAATCATCTGAAACTTAAGCCATCTGAAATGCTGATGGTGACATACTCCTTCTGGCAGGTATAACTGAAGCATGTTCTTCCTTTATGGCTGCTCAGATACTGTAAGAAAATGGAGAGATGACTACTTAACAGCTGTTGGGATACATGCTCCCCATTTTGTGAGCTGTTGGGAAAATACCTGCCAATACCTTGATAGTTAACATAATGGTCTGTGTAATTTTTGTTTTTCATCCTTCAGAAGAATTACAAAAACACAACTGAGCTACATTATAACACTACGACTCGAAATGTTATGTTATTGCTGATCCCTGTGACTCGCACAGGATGTGATGAATTTCTCTATTCTTCAAGTGACAACAGGCTTACAGATCATATTGTATTTGTGGATTTTTGTGGATTAATGGGTCCTGCCTGTGAAAGTTCCTACTTTAATTACATGGGGTATGTTTTTACTTTTGTTCTGTGCATTAAATACTTGAAATGCGGGTTTTCTGCAGTACAGCTTTGTATATTCTCAAACGACTGACACAACATGATACTAATAGAACGAATTCTTGCAAATACCTTTTCTTTTGTTGAGGAGCTTGGGGTCTTTATAAAGAAAGCAGAAGGAATGAGAGAGAAGCTTAGTAAGATTTATCATACAGAAGCACTAAAATCACTGTAGCTCAGAAAATAATGAACATTTTTCTTCCCCATTTAATTTTCTCCAAGTCTCAAAATGGCACCAACAATTACCCACAATTCAACTTGGAATCACAATTCCTGTTCAGGTACCACTGACACACACATACCACAACTTCCAAGAGTATTGTTGCAAGAACTTCAAATAGATTTCAAACCTCTCTGCATAGTTTTGATTAAGCTCACTTTTGATTAGACTGCTGCTTCCACATTCCTTAGAGTAAAAAGGAAATGAGGGAAGGAACAAACTCTGCCAAAGCTCTCTAAGTATAAAGCCAGGTTAATTGTGCCTTTACACATGACTTCTTGGGTCCCAAAGTAGAAAAAATACAGATTACAGATAGGTTTTACTTTAATTAAAGCCATTTAACATGAGCACAGTGGGAAGCTGGGAGAAATCTTCAACATATCAGCATGTGGAAAGACAGATTTTAATTTCTGCATATGTAACTAACTCAGGGTTGCTACAAGGAATTTTAATTCAAATGTATTCTGTACATCCTCTTCTTTTGGAAAGACGTGCACACAGCTCATCTCTGAAACGAAACACACTTGCATTTACTGGGATTGTCCTACTGTATAAAAACGTGTTTTAAAAGTGTTTGTGAGAGGAAGTTCATTTTTCACATTCCCCTAAATCCACCTCCAGATTCAAATTCACTGATTTATCTGCAAAAAGATGCTACTCATCCCTTGAAGGCAACTGTTTTGGGTGCCATCCACAGTAGCAGAGGGTACCTACTGAAGAAGGAAAAAACTTTTTTTTTCTAATATTTATCAGTCTCTCCCTCTTTTTTCTTAAAATATGAACTCTAAACCATGAAAAGGCTGGCTGGTGTGGTTGGAGTGGGAGCTTCTGGGTTTGCTGGGTTTTGTTTGTTTCAAAGAAGTCAGTTCAGTATTTTAGTCTGGGAATCCCTGCCTAGCCAAGGTGGAGCTAGCAAAACCAGCAAGGGATGCTGCTGTAGTTCTTTGGGAATCTTCCATTGGAAAAAGAGATGCAGTCTACACATTAGCATAACTAGTAAGAAATGCATTCCTTACTAAAAAGTCAACAGAGAAAACCCTCTACAAATCCTTCCTCTTGTCTCCATTCAACAAAATACTCCGATTTGACAATACCAGGCAGTTCTCACCATTTTACCTCCTGTGCCCCATGAGGCCCATAAACTCTCCTCTTTCCAAATGGGTAACAAAGACACTGACACAGCCGGCAGCACTGATGCACACAGATGTGTTTTGAACAGAACCACGCAGCCAGGCAGCAGAGTAACATGTCCTTTACAATTACCATCATCAGCTAATATGAATGGGCCCACATCTGTTTCCAGCCTAAGATTGAACTTTTTTGCTGAACTTCTTTTTCGATTCAGAACATGAAACAACAGGACTATTTTTTACCCCTTTGCAGGGAATGTGTACACATTTTAGAGGTGCTTTTATGAAGACCAAGTATCTATTGCTTTAATATCATCTCTTCTGGCTGCCCATGCTTTAACAGTAAGCACAGTCCCCCTTATCCCCTTTACTCTTTCCAGCTGTGCTACTCTGCAGTCCTTGATATTCCTCAAAAGTTACTTTGCATTTGTGATTAGTTACAAAATCAACCCTGCATTTAAAGAGAAAACCCTGGATTTGCAAGCAGCCCTGAACCTCAGGGTGAATCCACTGTATGAAGTCCGGCTGTATTCTGCTGTTGAGGCACCTCCACAGCTGACAAACCACAGAGCCATTAAGACAGACAGGATTCTAGTGGTAGGGGATTCCTGAGGGTATTACCGAGAACAGAGTGTTCCACGAATGTACACTCATTCAAAAATATAAGCCTCTCTGGAGATCACCTGAAATTTCCCAAAGGCACACAGGATGTAACTAACTGGTGGATTTTCTGACTACCTGAGGCAGCTTGAAAGAACAACTCTAAGAGATTAACTACTCCTTGTATCAGAATACTACCTTCAAAATCCAATGTCAGCATAAGCTATTGGTTTTCTGGTCCCTGTAGTGGATGTCATGGCCAAGATGGCAGCAATTCACAGTACATCAAGGGGATAAATAGAGAGAACAGAAGTCAAAGGTTAGACTAGATGATCCCTGAGGTCCCTTCCAACCTGGTATTCTCTAGTTCTATGATTGGTAGAACACTACCACCACAAAGCTGAAAAAAAACAGTAGATGAAATATTTAAGTTACTTAAAGTCAGTCTACACTTGGGTCTTTGCAGAGTATTCACAACACTTACCTTTAAAAATGTCTCAATTTAATTTCCCAGAGTCACCTGAAGAGTCAGAGAACCAAAAACACTCTTCTGGAGGGCAATCTGGACAAGCTCAATCAGGCTTCCAACTCAGAACTGCTCTCCAAAGGAACCTGCCTTCTCCACTAAATGCACAGGCAACTCTGAAGCATATGCTGAGCACTCCAAGCATCACCCAGCTCTTTGCTTCATGCCATAATCCAGCCAACACCTGTGTTCACATGTATAAGAATTAACTGGTACCTTCTTGTGTACCAACCATACAAAAGCTGTCCCTTCCACCAAGAAGTGGACATCCTGACACATGCTATCACTGCCTGCTCTTATCAAGGTAATGCATTAAAACTTTAAGGTCCCTTCAACTCAACCCATTCTATGAAGTTGTGAACTCAGGAGCATGCCTTGAGGATACACCAGGACAAGACCTCTCTTAATCTTTTTTTTTTACAGCTAAAATGTAACAGCTCTCATTATGAACAGGTTTCTGGGCCCCTTGCTCACTCAGTGTTAAAAGATGCAGTTCTTCCAATGATGACTCTGACATCTGGCAAGTGTCCCTGAAACACAGATGGGAACAGTGACATACTCCCTACCTGGCTGGAGCAGAGTAACTCCACAGTTACCCACATGACATTTCTGGCAGGTCCCACCAAGCCCAGCCCTTGAGAAGTTAGGACCAAGCTGCTGCTGGCTGCCTGCGCAAGGTTCTACATACACAGCAAACTGCTCAGAGGGGATGGCTAGAGCTTCGGCTCTGGGGTGAGGGTGCACAGCATGACTGGGGCACTAAGCAATTGGTATTTTTAGCACAGTAATGAGGGGGAATTTTTTTTTTTGAGCAATGTCAAGAATCTTCTGAAATGCAACTGCTCAAGGGAAGCACAAACGTTTAAACTCAGCCAGCAACAAGTATTTCTGTCCACTGCTGTGGCATCCATGGTAACACTGGGGGTGGGAACCAGAACTCAACTACTATTAATAAGCCTATTTGCTCAGGCAAAGCGCATGCTTCATGCTCAGAATATCCGGGAGGCTTGCAGGAATTAGTGCTTTTCAATTGCATCTGTTTTAGGTGGTCTTGAAAGAGTGACCGTGAACCTGATCATCCACATGAAGTGTTCTTCCAATTTTGGCCTCTGGGCCCCTTTAGGACATTTCAGTTCCAACAGCTCGCAGCTGTCATAAATCCCAAGTCCCAAATTTTGGATAAGATATGTTGTTATAAAAAACTGGTTTATAATCTGGATACCCGGCCATCACATAGGAAACCAATAAACAATGTAACAACATAGATAATAGATGTGTCACTGTTTTCCCAACTCCAACATTTACTTAGCTACCAGCACAGTAATACGTTAACAGCAGTCCCAAAAGAGAAGAAACATGCTGCTTGAAGTAGTATGATCCAGCTCTGATGTGCTGCCAGGGACTGAACAAGGGACTTTCACAGAAGCATTTCAGCAGAAGCTTTGATAAACACTGAATTTCAGAAATGTGTTCACATCAGTAAGATAGCTGGGGAGAAGGCTATTCACTTGCCTTCTCATCTTTATTAAAAAAATCTCCAAAATCTTCACTTAATATTTTTCTCCTCTATTCTCATTTAGTTTTCTTAAGTATCAGCATTTTCTTCACAGATTTTATACTGCATCACATTCCTCAAAATTTATTTAAATAATGAATTTGAAGTTTCACAGAAGGGTGTCTTTTAAAAATAGCTAGTATTTGGCTTAACTGGCTAACCCAGAGGGAAAAAACCCAACTGTTTTTAAACAGGTTTTAGACCCAGAATAAGGTTTCTCAAGTAGTATCTAATAGCAACAGCAGAGGATGTACATTCTGTTCAATTCTTCTAAACCTCTCATCAAATCTAGTGATAAAATGGAGACTGCTAGAGCTGTCCCACACACATCACTCCCCAAACCAGACCAACTGTGGAAAGCATGGAGGGCAATATTACCTCTTTATCCTTCCCAAATTTCTCCCTTTGCTAAGGCACCAAGGATGAACTCTTCAAATTAGTTTGACAATTTGGGGTTTTGACAGCATTTGCTGAAAATAGATCTGTTTAGTAGTTACGTGTCATTGCTAAACACGTGCTATGAGAAGCCAGGAAGCTTCAGTGTTCCTTTCCCCTGGGCTGAAGCACACGCAACAGTCATGGAAACTTTAAAAGACAATGGTAACTCAGCTGCTTTGTGACTTCAAGGAGCTGAACATAAAGGCAGTGTTATGCTGGTGACACTCTTACCTCTTCTTCTTGGTGATAATGAGGACGTCATTAAAGAGGAAGAAGTACACCTGCTGCTTAGAAGTTCTCTTAGAAAAAAGTCCAGTGTCTTCCACATATGCTGTTAATTCGCCTCTTTTCAATAACCAGCGTGAAGAGGAAACCAGTGGAAATGGCTACAAAGCAAGAAAGTAACATTTTAATCCTTCAGAAGTAGAGGTTTTAAAACAATCAGATAACAGAGTAGTATTACGTATTTGGGGGAAAAAGAACATGCTTAAAGAAACTTAAATAACAGGTTATCAAGACTTAAAAGTATCTTTGTTCTTCCTACAATACACAAGTAGTAGCATGCAAATACTTGAAAATCATTCATGCACATGGTATAATTGCCCATCTAAGAGAAGAATGAACAGACTTTGATTACTTCCTCTGTGATGGAACAGATCATGTGAGATCTCCTGAGGAGATTAAAAATAAAGAGACTGTCCTCCAGGAATATGTGAGGTTTTGTAGAATGTGTGAAGCAATCGTTCTTCAAGCACATATGAACTTTGGATTTTCCTCTAGGTACCTCACAGCTTTTCTACCTACACAGTTGGGAAAAAGAGCTCCAGCTTCTCACTCAAGCCAGAGGGCTACGGCACACTGTGCTTCATCACTTCCCTGAGGCCAGCTGGTACGACACTGTGCCTCATTCTGATCATGTCTTCTGTGCCACACACAGAGTGAAAAATGTAAAATCCTTTAACAGAGAAACACACTGTACAACCTACTGTGAATGTTCTGTAAGGACGTTAAAAAGACATAAACAGATTAGGAAGACAGCACACAAGATTAGACTGGTCCCAGTACAGCACTGAAAATTATTATTGAGATGTTCAGAGTATGCACACTTCACTGCCATTAAAAAGTAAGGTGAGGAATGCAGAAGGCTTAGCAGTCATGTGCAGTAGCATCCATTTTCTACTCTGTGAGTAAACTGAAGTTTTGACACAGCTCTGAAAAAATGTGTAAGTGTGGGTTACATAGGGTTTGAACTAGCTGTCCATTTTAATGCCAAACCAGTAATAACATCATAAAGCTCATGTCATCATAAATTGACACCATAAATTGTAATAACATCATAAGCTCATGACATCATAAATTCACCTGTTGTTTGAAAGACACATCTGAAAGTCTTCAGATGACATCTCTTCATTTGTCCACTTACAAAAGGCCTGTCCTTCCTCAGGATCACCTTCAGCCTCTTCCCCATCTTCAATTTGGCCAGAAAACAATGACTGCTACACTCAACCACAATTGCTCTGTGATTTGCTACAGAGGTAGTCAGACAGCTCCAGGCATGCCACTAGAGCAGGGTCTGTGCTTGCTAGAGCAATCTCTCAGACCAGGCATGACAACTCACTGTGTGCCACTGGCTCCCAGAAAAGTCAGTCAGTTCACCCCTCAATTTATAAGGTGTGAGCAGTATCATTCTTCCAAAGTAATTACCACACCAAACCTCCCACATTATTTCCCTTAATAGCAGGAAGGGAGGTTCTCCACATACTTGCTGTCCTCACTAGTAGCTCCTGAAACATCATATGATTACCAGTGCACTGTCCTAGCTTTATCTAAGATGCTTCTCTCCTCCCCCAACCCCCCCTTTTTAAAGCACTTTTCATGTGCTTGTTAAAAAGTATTTCTTCATTCAGTTTGTCAGCTGTCATCTTCATTCTGCATGGGTTGGCTCTTTATATCTTTTAATCACTTTAGCTGCCTTTTACTGAGCTAACTCCAGCTTGTCAGCACTTGTCCCATAGTACCATGCCAAAACCAAGACAGTGCTCTGACTGCAGTCTTACTGTTAGAAGAGCAGAATAGTAACTCCCTCCTTTTCCATGCAGCCACCCCTTGGTTTTGAGTGTCGAAGCATGATTTTACAGTGGCTTTTCCAAAGATGTCTTCCCTGTCCCCATGCAGCAGCACTGCAGAACTCCCACCCTCCTGCCTTCCCTTAGCAGGCAGCACGCTAACAGCAGGCGAAGGCTGCTCAAATGCAAAGCGCAGCAGCCCACTGGAGCTGTTGCAAACTGCTGCCCATTAAAGAAGCATTCCACATTTTACCTTGCCCTAGACTTTATTCCTGACCCAGGGCATCCAGAACAGGCAGTAACCAACATCCTGCCCTCACTTGGTACCTGAACACAAACTTCCCCAGGCACAAAGGTGACCTCCACTAAGCTGCAGACTCATGTGAGGGACCCTTCAAAGCCCAAATACTTCCCAAGTGGCTAGTGATAAATACCAAACTATTTCATTTATCTGCTGTGATTCCTGGTGGGTTTGCATTCATGCTATCAAGACAGTATCAGTGTATTGAATCTTGACGAAATTCCCTTTGGATATTTCTTCCCAATTAATGCAAGCTCACATATTCTGTTTTGATTTATATGATTTTTGCAGGTTTTGAGGTTTGTACTACCCATTAGTTTACTAAATGCATTTTCTACTGTATTCTCTCATTTGGAAATGCTGAATTTTGTTTCCAATCCCTATTTTGTAATAAGACTTTTGCCCAAGTCTGTTAGTAAATCAGAATGAATCAGTTTGGTGTAACTTCATTAACACTCAGCCACTAACTTGGGCTTTCTGCCAATACAGCTTTATCATTTTCTTGTAGGTCTGTATCAGGTCATTTTTATCATGGTTGGTCACATTATTACAGGGTCATTGTTAAACCTCACAGGTTACGACAGGCCAGTTTAGCTCAGTGCTCAGACACAACACCCCAGAGGAACTCCTAAGCCCCATCACTGAAATCAAACACAGATTTGTATCAACATTCAGCTTTAAAATGTATGGCATATTTTCAATCAAACTCTGCTGGTTCAGTCCCTTCAAGTTCAGAAACATGAAAAAAGTTTTTGAACAAATGGCCTTCACATTTCTGGAAATGCAGTAATGGCTCCAGGTGATGACAGAGGAGTGGGGAACATCAGCCCATGCCCCAGCCATGGTACCATCATATGCTTGTATAGTGACTTCACAAAACAGGAGGACTCTGGGCTGGATGGTCCCTGAACACTGAAGTAACACACATTTGTTTCATGAGCTATAAAATAACACATCTGCAGGAAAAAAATCCAAAACCCACAATTTTTTTGGTGCTAAAGATGAAAGATTTAAGAATTAAATTAATTAAAAACTAATTAATCTGAATTAAAAATTCAATTCTACAGATGAGCCATGTACAAAAGTGGCATCTGAGTAAGCTCCTCTTGTACTCCTGTGAAACACACTTCAGTTACATCTACCAAAATAATAAACAAAAACCCCAAGCCTTCTACGAGGTCTCACAAGAACAGACATAGCTGACCTACTTTATAATGGTTATAAAACAATTATAGCACCATGACGACTTTTTTACAAAGTACTGTAAAGATTCCTATTTGAGGACAAACTAAATTCCGCTAATCTGTACTCTAAGAGAGCTCATCACATTTTCCTAATGGACTCTATGTGAGAGGCAGTTTGTTTTTACTTTAATATTAATTTTTCCTTAATTGCCAAAAGAGTACATCATGTCAACCATCTACTTTCTATATAAAACAAGCTGTCAGAACTCAAAAATGTGCTGAAATGCAGCCAAAGCAGTCTTTTACATGCCAGCTGGCAAGCTCTCAAACCACAGATAAGCGCTGAACCAGTAAGTGCACATTTAAGATGCACAAATTAAAAACTTGCATTAAGAAAACACAGAAAACAACACACATGAAGCTGTTTCACTGCCATGAAGCTGGTGAGGGCTGCAAGTAACCACACACACAGGCAGGAGTCACATGGAGCCTCTTGCTCCTGTGAGGTCAGGATCCCCAATTCAGGCCCTGCTGAGCACTTCTGCAGATTCAAAACCCACTAATGAAACTGCTGAGCAGGTCACCCAAGGGTGTCAGACTCTCCAGACTCCTGCCAGACCAACTATGACCATGGCTGCTCTTTGCTCCTACCAAAAAAATTATTGTAGAGGATTATTTTTTTAAAATAAAAGCCTAGATTTGATTTTCAATACTACAAAAAAATTGGAATCTCTCAGCTTCTGAAGGCTCTTACAGTTATCTGAGGGTTATCTGAGTATACCTGTAAAGCAAGACAAAACCTTGGCACTATCACAGTGAACTGTATTAATACAGGTGCAGTTTAGTTTAACCAATCTCACCCCATGGCAGCTGACTGCTATTCCAGGTGGGCGTCGTACTGTTTTGGTCCTGGCAGCTGCTGCTGGCCCCCCATGTGCTGTCACAGGCAAAGGTGGGTGACTCCTGCCTGCAGGCATGACCTCGAAGCAGGGTGCTGGGCTCTCCCCACAAGCAGCTCCTGACTGCTGTGCTGTGCAGCACCCCAATGCTACCATCCCCTCAGGCAGCTCACACAAAAAGCATGGGGCCTCAGATGGGCAGTTTTCACAGCAGACTATCAGAATATTGTAGAAACAGACCGGAATTCCAAGAAACATGTCCTGAGCTGACTGAAAATGGGCCTGGGTTTTTATTTCATGCTGCTGTGAATCCAGATAGTCAAACACAATTAGGATTCCTCCCGGTGTGAAAGTAATCACTCAGGCATACTGTTCCTATCACATATAGGACCATCTCCACACCAAGCATCAGCAGCTGGCTCTCTCCCAACAGCAAAATCTTCATAGCAACCTATCTTCATAGCAGAGAATATCTAATTCAATAACTATAAAAAAGATTTTACTGTAACATAATCCTTCTACTTGAAATGAAAATACCTGACAAAAGGTTTAACTTTTATCCTGCCATAACAAATCATTTCTTCGCAACAATTACTGTGTAACATAAAGAGGCTATTAAAGTTCCACTGTTTGCTGTATCAATTACAAACACTGCTGCACCCTTTAGAGACAGACACAATTTGTTCTTAACCAGAAATCTAAGCAAAACCTTAAAAATATCTACAGCTATATTTATATATCTACAGCTCACAGGAAAGTCAATTCAGGTATGATAAACTTACCAGAACATCTCCACACACTGACAGAGCACGTGCCAAAATGAGAAGCCGAGCTGCTTCATAATGCAGTAGCTCCCCCAAAACAATTCTTTAATTCCTCCAAGAAGTTGCCACTCTCAGGAGACTTCAGCAACTACTCAGTTAAGCAGATACATTTTTCAATGGCCTCCATTTGCAGTGGAGAGCTGCAACAATTCCTGCACTCATCAGAAATGATGCTGTGCAGTCTTCTAGCTTTGCTTTATGTGAAGAGGGAAGAGACAAAAAAGCAATCCAAAGTCCAACAGGCCCTACTTACTCTGAATTTCCAGAGCTTCACCTGCTCCAGAACCTAAATTTGCTTCCTTGACTGAAGTGTCATGTCAGTATTACAGCCTGCACTAGTTACTTTTCATGCTGGCAAAGATCCTATTAATACTTAACATGTGGTCCAAGCTATTTACATGCTACATGATTTATGGTGACAAATATGATCATACCTTGATTTTGAATTCCAGCTGGGAGTTAATCGTGTACATCATTTCTGTCCTTTCCATTTTCCGAGCACCCTCATTGCACAAACGCACCAGCTAAGAAAAAGAGACATTTATTTAACAGGCTTCATGTACTCAAGATCTGTACTACAAACTTTTGTAGATTTATAAAGTACACTCCTGGGGAAGCATAAAATTGACACAGGAATGAGATTTTCATGCTGGATCAAAGCCATAATGTTTCCAAGACCAGGCTGAAAGCAGCCCTGAGTGACCAGGTCTGACTTGACAGCATGCCACTTTGAGGCTGCACAACCCAAGGTCCCCTCAATCTGCATTATCCAATTATTTGGATAATTGTAATTATTTATTCTTCAGGGACATCCATATGGTACAAAGGTTCAGCTCAAACTTCTGATGGAGAATGGCCACAACTCCGCCAAAGTTAATGATCAGCTCCAAAACAAGCAATCTTCAGACTGGCGCAGCATGGCGACAGGCTGCCATGTCTACCACACACATTTGGCAGCCCCAGACTGCGCTACCAGCTTGCTAAGCTAAAGCAAACAGTACCCTAGAAAAGGTTTCACTGCAGCAGACCTTCAGAGTCGGCAGTCTGAGAGCAGGCTACAGTTTCCCTGAAGTCTGCACATGCGGTTGGGGAGCAGGTAAAAACAGGGGGCAAAGATGGAAGGGCAAGAAAATGCATTCCCTATAACCCCACATCATCACACATGGACTTCCCAACCACCAAGTGGCCTCTTCCCCTTCTATAACCCAGTACTTCATACGCCGTACACTGTTCCTGCAGGAAAACCCAGCTGTGGTGGCAGCAGCACAGTGCTGCCAGGTTTAAGAATATCTTCCTAAGTAATAACCAAACAGTAATTTAGGCCTAAAACCGGCCTCTGGTGGCCTTTCTTAAATAAAAGAATCCAGCGGTCTTATGCTTCAGTACTCTTCCCCTTTGCATTATTTATGCACGGAAATCATAATCCCTTAAAATCATTTTCCCTTAAACTAGATAAGGATGTTCTAGGCCCAAGGTAATGTCTAGCCACGATATGCTAGATTTTTTTTGCTTTACTAAAGCACACCAGGCACTTCCCATTCGCAACAGTCCCTGATGCACTGCACTTTCGAAAATTCTGGGATCTTAGTGGCAAAAAATGACCAGTTCTTAGATCCTCAGGTTTTCTTTTCAAGCCAACATGTTCTGTTTTAAGGAGCCAACAATTTCTAAAATATATTATATAGATTGGAATTTCCCACCAATTAAAAAAGGTGATCTGATTTCTCAGGTCCAAATGGAAGGAAGTGAAAATTATTCTACAAGAGCTGTTGAAATTCACAGTCTGTGCATGGAAAATGGACTTGGGCTCCTCTTCCCAATCACTGATTCTTGGCAAAAAAGTATGACTCCAAGAGAGAGAACAACTTTGGACCACTGACAGAAGGTGATCTGGTTAACTTAGAATAAAAGCAGAAAGAATTTGGAATCTTCCAGGTAAATTTAAGCCTTTCTTTTCTCTACTGTCAGGACAGGGCTTGGGCTTTTTTGGTATGTCTGATCCTGCCAAACAGCTTTCCGTCATCAAGAGTGGCAGCAAACAGAACAAGTGTGCCCAACTACATAACGAAACAGGTGAACAAGATGAGTAATAACATCAGGTAACTAAAATAATCCAAACCCAGCCACTCTCACAGTGGGTTTCCAAAATGACAAAAGTAGGCAGCGTGATTTCAGGAGAACAGTCAAAGCAGAAAAGCTTCTGCATTCAGATTAAACTGAAGAACTTGCCTTGCTCACTTCTTTCAGAGCCTGCTTGCAGTTCTCATATTTCGATGAATCCTTGGGAGTCTTCTGACAAATAGTCTGAAATAAAATGCCAGTGACTTCAGAGGACTAGGAAGCACAAACACAGAATTGCACATATGTATTAATTGAAATCAGAGGTGAAGTCACAGCTGGGACTGAGATCAGTGAGAGAACACTGGATCACTTCCTCAAGAGTGCTTTGTCACACTGACAGAGCACCTCCTCTGAAAGCTTTTATAGCCACACACTGTTTTGCATCTTGTAGCCCATTTCCATAACAGCACCACGGTGGGAAAAGGAGGCTTCCACCTCGCAGGACAGGGGAAGCTTCACCAACTTATCTCCAACTTCCTCCAACCCACAACAAATCCCGCTACAGCCATACAGAACCAAGTTCTCCCTGTTCCAGTGATAAGCTTTTACTGGAAGTTGAAATACCCAGTTAATTACAACTGCACTTGCAGTAAGAAAACTACCAGATTACTGTCTGATCTCTCTGTGCACAGTGTTTCCAAAGGATTAACAGAAGAAAAGGCTCTTAAGGCTACACTGGTACATGAACCAGGAAAAAATATACACATCAGTATTATCTTATTAAAATAAAAAAAGCACATGGAAGGGAGCACAGCTGCAGCATCCAAGCAGAGGAAGCACTGGATAGCAATGAGAAGTAAATTCAATCCATGATTTACATGGCAGTTAAACACCTGAAACAGGCAATCAATGACAGACCAGATGAATTACTTTTTGATTGAGAAACAAAAACGATATGATATTTTACTTTAAATTAGTCTTTGGTTTAAATATGTTCTCTTCTCAGAATGTAGTTGGAGCCATAGTTCTGGTACTGAAGCCTTAAAAATTGAATTCACTGGAAGCCTCAATGTAAGGTTTACACAACAATATTCAAGAAAAACAAACAACTGAAACAAACTGGAACAGTGGAAAAGAAAATGCTTGGTTTTGCTTGTTTAGATGCTTTTAGCTGAAGAGGGGGAAGAGGGGAAAAAAACAAGAAAGAGAAGGTCCACCTAGGAACACACCACAGTAATACTGGGTTATGATGCCATTTTTTACCTAGAAATGTACTGCAGAGAAGAGAGCACTCAATGTCCATGAATGAACTATGGTACAATCCAGATGATCAAATTAATCAATGCATAGTTTGCAAATATATAGCAGAACAAAGTTAGTTGTCCTTTCTGTGGATCTTTCCAATGCCAGAACCAGAGCCTGGGTTTTTATCTGCACTACTGCTGGTGTTCAGCTCGTAAGTTTAGTCCTAGCATTTTATCTGAAATGCGATGAATCTTGGTGTGAACTTCAGAATTTTGCCATTGCACTCATCCTATCATAGAATCATAGAATAGTTAGGGTTGGAAAGGACCTTAAGATCATCGAGTTCCAATCCCCCTGCCATGGGCAGGGACTGTATACACTAAACCATGTCACCCAAGGCACTGTCCAACCTGGCCTTGAACACTGCCAGTTGATAGAGCATTCACAACTTCCTTGGGCAACGCATTCCAGTGCCTCACCACCCTTTACAGTAAAGAACTTCCTACTTATATCCAGTCCGAACTTCCCCTGTTCGAGTTTTAACCCATTACTCCTTGTCCTCTCACTAC
>JAOEHX010052316.1:47300-57467 GCA_025448015.1 Bolborhynchus lineola
CCTCTCACTACAGTCCCTACTGAAGAGTCCCTCCCCAGCATCCCTATAGGCCCCCTTCAGATATTGGAAGGCTGCTACGAGGTCTCCATGCAGCCTTCTCTTCTCCAGGCTGAACAGCTCCAACTCTCTCAGCCTATCTTTGTACAGGAGGTGCTCCAGTCCCCTGATTATCCTGGTGGCCCTCCTCTGGATTTGTTCCAACAATTCCATGTCATTTTTATGTTGAGGACACAGAACTGCACACAATACTCCAAGTGAGGTCTCATGAGAGCTTTGCTCCAGAAGTATTCACTTGCACTTCCTAAGGCACCCAGTAACCTGCACAGGAAGGGAATGCTCACAGTGTAACACAGTGATGAGAAACAGAACATGTTGATGCTGTTCCATCTACGAACAGCTCCCGTGCCCTTCAAGTACAGAACTCATTCTTCAGGGCTACACTGTGACCCTCTTAATAACCCTCTTCCTGAAAGCAAGTATTTACTGCAGAAGGGCCCTTACCTAATCTATGCAATGGAAAGTCTTGTTTTCTAAGCTGTAGGGTTTGATTTTAGTCCTAACACTATGCACAGTTTCTGTGGTGGGTTCCTCCTTGGTTTCAGATTAATTTTGACCATTTACTGCACAATTTTTCTACTAGAATGTCTAAATATTTAACTTTAGAAAGGGGAATCATGAGCAGAAGGTACCAATCACAGTAAGCAAACAAACACAACAGTAACTCATAACCAGTAGACCAGTATCTACAGCCTGTACTTGGTAGAAGTAAGAAGAAGTAAAGAGACTGGAATGTCCTAGGAATTGAATATGCAAGAAGGCTAACATTAACCTGCATCAAGGACAAATGGAAAAATAACTGTTCTCACATCCATAAGCAAGGGAAGACGAGTAACCCTCTGCATGGGAAGAATGAGGAAAGAGATCATTGGTAAATTCCGGCAGTCTTCATGGGACTCAATCCGTGATAACACCTCTTTAAACGCTGGATTTGTGGCTCTGGTGAAAAAAGAGGGGAGAGAATTAAATGGTAAGCTTTACTAAAGAATTATGAAAGTTGCTAGATTTTAAATAAATCACGATTTTGTTAATAGGAAAGTGTGCTGTGAAGGAGTTATATCAATTAAGCCTTCAGCTTTATTTACTTAGACATGCCAGACCAGGATTGACACTTGGAAACTTCAACTGCTACCACACATGAACAGAACCACACATCATGGACAAGGAGAGTGTGTCTTTGACACTGATTAAACCACAAGAATCAGCAGCCAGGGAATGGAACACAGGACCACAATCAGGACTGGCCCTTACAGCCAGGCACAGCTCAATTACTTCAAAGGAACTTGCACATTAAGAAAAGCTAGGCAGGTTAAGCACATGCTTAGCTGGAAGCAAGGTTTTGCACAAAAGACCACAGCCTACTACTCACTCCTACTAGAAAGGAGGTGATTTTGCAACCATATTTTAAAATTAGCCCTTACAGTAATCTCTGCAGCGTTCGCTGCTGATAGACTTCATTGGTGCAGTATCTGACATAGGGATCAAATGTTGAAGAAGAATGCTTTTCAACTATATCACTGATATCATCAATAAAGATGTTGTTCTGATGCCTTGCTTCAAGTTCTGTAAAGAACCTGTGGAAATGAAAAACAAATAATTCATTTTTAAAAAAAAAAAAATCCAAAAAACCAAAAACCAAACAGAACCAGAATTTCTCTTACAACAATTTACACCTGACCCAACCCATGACTTCCATAAACTAATGACAACTTGAATGGTTTGTGAAAGATAGAGATCATTTATTCTTTGGCAGACCAGCAAAGGAAACCTTTACATAACAAAGGCCAAAGGGTGGCAGTGTCACCTGGTGGAGCTCCGTGTAAGCAATGTTGGCAAAACTACTTGCCGTTCTCCAGCTGCCAAAACCAGAACAGCATTACTGAGCTTGCTAGACAAGAATTTCCAGAAACAGGGGTGAAAAAGCACACATTAACACATTTCCTCTTGTAATACAGGAAGTGCAATACCAGAAATCAGAAATATTCAATGAAATAAAGTTATGTGTGACTCCTAACCAGAGAACACAAAAGAACTAAGCAGGCCAAGCTGGACAATGTGTTTGTGTACCATATACCTTAATCCACCTCTTAAACCAAACACAGACTGGAAACAGTGAAAATGGGAACATAAACCAAAAGCTTGATGGATGTTTTCTCCTAAACATGATTGTTCTATGAACGGCCTCATTGTTCGTCCTGTGTTCGCCAGCAAGTCCCTCTGGCCTCCAAAAGCTTTCCACTCCTCTCTGCATTTCTAATTTCACCATAAACCAAAAGCCTTTATTTCTGCAATAGTCATTAGAAATATCTTACTGTCTGGAGTGCGAGAGCTCTCATGGACCAGCTACTGCAGGTCATCAGTAACCTACAGTGACATTCGGACATTAGCACAATCCTCAAAAATGTAAAAGCTGCTGAAATCTCTCACATCCTGGTGTTGCCTTTCCATAGAGTGATTCACTTGAATCCTGAACTCCCTAGAGCAAACCAGCTAATGAAAGATTTCTCACACAACACAAAAAAATTAGGGAAATACTTGGTACACCTGATCTCGCATCAAGCTAAAAGAGTTTGAAACATTTTATTTCAGCCCTTTTTTACATTTTCTTATTACTAACACCGGTTTTTCAAAACTGGTCACCTTGCAGCACTGCATCTTTCTAAGCATGCCATCAATGTTCTCCATAGTCTGTTTTACAAATCTACCCCAAACATGCAAGAAGAGCAGAGCACAACAGGAGCTTGTCATGTGAGTGTTTAACTACATGGGTTTGCTGAAATTAAGCCTTTTTTTTAGGTGTGCTTAGAAGAACCTGCCTGAACCAAGTGATTGCCAGATTCTCACTCCATCAACTCCAGTCAGAAGAATCAAGGTGGGATTTTTTTCTGGTTGGTTGGTTTTGGTTTTTAAAGTTCTGACACATTAACTGCAGACTGAACTCACAGATGTGTATCAGTATTATTATCTGATGAAAAATTGGACGCTGCCTACAAACAGATTCACTGCTGCCTGCTGTAGTGCACTGCTTTCTCCTCACTTTTCCCCAAGTGGTGCAGCAGGGTTTTTTCACAGCCTTGCTGTGTTTGGAAGGCAGAAACCCCCAGCACCCTCCTGCCCACCACCCATCTCATTTCAAAGCACAAAACATTTCCAGTTGTTGCTCTCTTATGTTACATATTTGCTTTTCTTAGTGTCAGACCAGTACTAACTGGCAATGCACACTAAGTTGCTGTGAGATCTCATACAATACACAGCCACCGAATTTAACAGTTGTGTGAAATGTCATGGGGATACAGGAGGGAGAAAAATAAAACAAAATGAAAAAAAATGAGTCTCCAAATCAGAGCCTACACTTTCCCATGAACCCTAACAGTGAGATTACAACCGCTGACTATCATGAACCGCAGACAACTGGAACTTGTTTCTACTCAGACATGTTTATAGTTGAGAGAACTTCTCAGTGTGCTGCCAATTCACTTTGCTCAGGAAATGAGGAAATACGACATTTCTTCCTGCTGTATGTTATGGCACACTGACAAGGTGTTTGGCCATGATGGGCTAGAACTTCCACTTTCAGAATTTATCTGGTACTTCATCAATGACATCCTCAGGCAGAGTTACTGTAAAGAACAGTAAAAGTCTTCCATAGAAGAAGATTAAAAAAAAAGGGGGGAGGGGGGAAGGAGGGGGCAGAGAGAAGCAGCACACCCAAATCCCAACCCCACAACACGTACTGTAAGAAATACTACCTACCTCTGGAAATCATGCATCAAAAGTTTGAATCAAAGAGGGGGAGGTTGCATCCAATCTGCTAATTATATATACAATCAGTGAACCAGAAGCATCATAAAATCCTTTTACTTGAAGTTTTAGGGCAGGTTCTGTCATAACGAGCAGTACTGAGAACCAAGTGATCATATTCAATTTAACCAAATATGAATTAGTTGCACTATGTGACTGGCCTTTTTTATTTTCTTAATACCGGAAGGATTTACTTAAAGCATTTATGTTAAATCTGGAACTTTTCTGGTTAAAATCAGATCCAATTAAGAAAAAGTCAAACAGCATTGTAAGACAGCATTTGACTTTCCTCATCTTGTCCTCAGGTTGTTTAAAAGAGACATCCAATCTGTAACACTCCAAACTCCCCCCCTTCCAAAGTCTACATGCCAAACTGAGAAATACAGGTTTAGTTCATTTCCTGTTTGTTTCTTTTTATAGCAATACCAAGAAACACCAGAGATCTCGGCAATACTGGAGTTTGCTCCGTCTTTATGACAAGAGCTTCCTCCCTAAAGCTCTGATGGCTCCTCTAAAGGGTCTTCCCATGTCTTTACGCAAATCACTGGCACACTGGTAAGCAGCAGCACGAACAACTTGCCAGTACTCTCAGACAATTTTCTTAAGCTGTTTTTTCCTACTCATTGGCATTGTTATAATCAATGACTGGCATCCGTAACTTTCAAAAACCTCTAGTTACTTCACAAAACATAAATGCACAGTGGTATATGCACGATGTTATAAACTATTCCCTACAAATCACCGTCTTAAGGCCCAAATGTCTCATTTACAATTGCAAAACTCCCATCAACAGAGCTCTACTCAAACAGATGCCATGAACCATTTTGTTCAACACTTCTCAACATTTACTCTCCCTTCACCCCTAGATAATGACATTAAGTGAGCAGGACTTACACTGTTATGAATAGTCTATCTTGCTATCTGAATATTCCAAAAATAGACTGCACTGGATTAAAAAAGTTCTAATTAGGAAGGTAAAAAAATCCTAAGCAGGCCTAGTTAGAGTTAGGAAAATAATTATCTTACTGAATCAGTGATCTCGGAGCAAAATGCACGTACACACACAACAGCAACAGCACACAAAAGGAATAGACAGAAAAGTCAGAGGTACTGCAAAGAATCTAAATAGTGCATTTACATCAAGGGTCTCTACAGCAGAAAAATGACAGCAGAGTCCTTCTGGTGAATGAGACTGGGAAGAGGAGACTTGGTAGTAGATCTGTGAAAGCGAAGTAAATGTGAAATGCCAGCAGAACAAGGCGATGAGCACCCAAGAGAGCCAAGAGTTAAGAAAAGCACATAAAACTGATAGTGAAGCCATGAGATCATTTGATTCTGTTTGCAAAGTGACAGCACACACCCCAGAGCACTATCATACTGGTGAGGGGGAAGGGCGGTTCAATATCATTACTGTTTCATATACAGGTTACGTAGCAGTTACAGACTCAAGGTTCTCAGACATTTACCTGACTTTTTTCCCTACTGCTTGCAGTACTAATGTCTCATTTCCTTGCAGGTTCATGTAACTCTCCACTGTTACCCTGTGCTCTGGACAGTGCCTCTGCTGCACTCCAGCAGATGCCACAGTCACTGAAATAGCAGTCTGCCACCATCAAAGCCACCTGGTGCGTGGAAATGAACTGTGGGGCTCGTGGATCACTTATTTCAAAGTTCATTATTATTATTCTTGCATAATGGTTTTGAAGTCATAATGAGCTGTATGCCTGGCATTAATAAGATTATAAAGCAGATTTTGCTCCATGGGGATGCTTCTGCTGACACATCACTATCCAGTAACAGAAAAAAGCCCTGAAGTGGAAGCAAGTACAATTTAGCTTCCTCTTCTTAAGCGATAAAGGAACAGGAAAAATAATTACCAATTTCAGGTAACTTCAGGTAAAAGTAAAGAAAAGTCTGATTAGCTTCTCAAAATCTGAAATTTCTGACCAGGAACAGAAGCATAACATCTGCATCACAAAGTAACTGAGGGTGTGTGTGTGTGTGTGTGTGTGTGTGTGTGTGTGTGTGTAAAAATCATTAAAATGGGGAAAATTACAGCCTTATTTCCCTAGAATTTTTATGCTTGATCAGAATGAAAGTTTTTAAGAATGGCTTTGAAGAGTGTGACTGCAGTGAGGGACTGCATCCACAGGTTTCTGAAATTTATCAGTTTGTTAGAGGAGTTACCACAGCCTAAATAATGGTAAACAGTACATATATATACATATATTTGTAATGCCAAACACTGCAAAGCAGCCCAGAAAAATACCTTTTATGAAGCAATAGCCACTGAGCAACTACAAAGCAGAAAGTCTATTCTTTCATTCTGCAACAAAACTTGCAGTGAGCCTACACGCAAGTCACTGTCCTCCTGGTAAGCCACTCGCCTCTTCAACTATTTATAGTATTCTGGCAGAAATCCAGAACAGTAAGAAAAGCCATGGCAACCCTGCCAATATAGTCTGCTCCAGCTTGATTCCCAAGATAGTGGGGAAGTGCCCATGGGATCTAGCACAATGGTATGCGATTCAGAAACAGCAATCTTGATTCAACCAATTAATACCCCCTGACAAGTGAATCCCAAAGAACACTATGTGGCACTACAAATGTGAAACTTTCTGATAAATTATGAAGACATCACAACAGGAGTCTTCATCTTAAAAACCTTTCCCATGCTGAACAAATAAATGCTTTTTACACTACAGAGAAGAAGCAAGGTGCTTCTGCCTGTCTCCCTGAGCCTGAAAAGTCACGTATGTACTTATCTGTCACAGAACAAAATGATCTCCTGTATGTCACAAAAAATGAATATATAAATAATTTTGTGAGGCTTTCTAGCAACAGGGGTGAGGCTATTCCCATCTAACACATGGGCTAAAACAGCCAAACTAACACACAGCAAGCAAAGACCTTGGAGAACAGAGGGAAATGACTGGCCATGTCACTTGTCTTGTGCTCTATAAACCTGGGCTATCTCCTGCAACGCCCCGCTTCGCAATGGCCAACGGTTAGCATTAGCCAGTACTGATGATGTTACTATATACAAAAGAACTAATCAAACTTGGTATCTGAGAATAATTTTTGTTAGACAAAAATATGAACCATAGAAAACCGTAATTTAAGCATTCCTTAGACGGAAAGTGGAAGGGAAGTGTATCAGCCAGGAAACTCTCCACCACAGTCTAAAAGTAAGGTTGATATAGAGAGCCCAGGAGACTCGGAGTCCAGTGGGTACCACCATGGGTACCACTGCAGCCACACACCTCCTGGCAGCCCTGCACCAGAGGGAGACTGCAAACACTCCCAGGTTAATCTTTCACCTGTGCCAACCTGGCAACCACTGAACCTCCACAACCAAAGGAAAGCAAGTTCAAAGTGCAAGTGTACTGACCACCACTTTATGCTATTGTCAGCCTTGTGCAGGTTCAGAAGGAAGAGCAGCTATGCCCGTCATGGGAAGGGCCAATGAGTAGGACACTGCACTTCAAGAGGTGACACAGTGAAGCTTCACATGCTGCTGGACTTCTCCTTGTGCCATCACAGGCACATCAGCCTCTTCCCTATATTATCTGTAGAAGTTATCTGGGGTAGCAAAATACCACATGCTTAAAGATAGAAAGCAAGTTGCAAGTTTTGATACTGCTGCACATCACACTGCTCTTCCTATAAACTGTATAAATAAACGTGCACATGATTTTCATATTGATGCAGCCACATCTGTAGCAGAATTTACAGTATGACATGTAGGATAAGAAGTACCATACTCAGGCAGGCAAGACTTCCCAGGTAAAAGCACTGCACAGGCCAACCTTACTGTTGTCCACAGTAACATGGAACAATGCAATGTAACTCATCTGCAATGAAAGATTTAGTCTCATGAATCTGAGGTTTAAAATCTTATTTAAACAAAACACATCAACACAGTGATACATGAGAGGAGCCAAGGGAACATATATATATCCTCCCACTATGAGAGCCTTGCTAAACACAGATATTTCTAGACTTACTAACAGCTTGGTGCCTTTACAAAGCTACATGTTCGTTTTATGCAAGAAGGGCAACATTAGTTCTCTATAACCAATCTGATGTCTTGAAGACTGAGCACTCTGTCTCATCTAAGAAAGGCTGCTTTCTTCATTCCTTATCAGTCTCTGTACAAAGAAAGCAGAGATGCAAGTTTATGTAACTGTTGAACATCTACCCACTTTACTACCAAGTACACATATAGACAGTTTTCTTCTTTTGTGCTTCCTGCAGCAGCAGTAAATCTGAAAATTGGTGGAAGTCCCCTAAGATGCTACTAGAACAAGCCCGGCAACTCCAACAGCAAAGCACAAAGTTTGAGAGGATCTCATGACAGTGGTGCTGTGGAAAGGACATATTAAGCACCTATTGGATAAACAGGTTTTGGGTTACAGCTGGAAGGCTTTAAAATTCTGAAGTACATTCATTTTACTGTCCTTACACACATCCACATATATAACTCTTTGTGTAGAAGTCAGGCTGCTGAGGAAGAGCTGTGGGACTGAGGGGGTTTTATTCTTTTTTTTCTTAAACAGAAAAATCTGTTTACAGAATACACCCATGGGTTTCAGCACAAATAAGTATCTTGGCAAATGGCAGCTTCATGTTGTTCTTTATCTACCATGCTTTCAGGTGTGTCACAACTGCTTGTGGGTTAAGACTCAATGAGATCTGGAAACTCCTCTGACCAGGAAGCTGACCAGGTTTGTTTCGTGGATTATTCTTTGGCTGGCTGGCAGCCAGCTAAACTGAGAGAATAACAGGGAAAGGGGAAAACCTCCAGGCATCACTAGCACCAAACCCAGACCTTTTACATAAGTGGGCAAAGAATAAAGGATGAAACAAACAAACTCTGCTATGTTTGTCCTACAACAGCCCTCTATAACAGAGCATGCTATTATGACTCTTTTGGTTAAACTCACAATTTTAAATTAAAATGTAGTTTCAATCCTTGTTTCAAACAATATTTCATCTCAAAATAAATTAGTTTATTTCACACAAAACCCATCTGTTGCTGGATAACACAAAACATCTTAAGTCACTGGAGAGCAATGATTTGGGGGTTGGGTAGTGTTTCTTTTAAGAAAAGAAGCTATACTCTTAACATTAAAAACAGTTATTAGAAAACAAGTATCTCAGAATGACCTCAGCTAGAGAAGGAAGAATTAACTATCTCCAAAAGTATATAATGATAGAAGGAAAAACTGAACATGAAGTCCTAGACCAACGACTAGCAGAAAAGTTTTGAAAAGTAACTTAATTATAAGTTCCAAGAGGACCCAACAGAGAGTCTCTCCTTACAAGAATCTGGGACATGGAGTTACATACCATCTGTGCTTCATTTCCTCAGTAAGATAGATTGACACTTCAGAGCTTCAGAGTCATACACTTTTCAGAAAGGGACACAAAGATCACTGATGTGTCAAAATAATTTTAGCAGTAATGTAACACAATAGTGAGAGGCCAGTGCGCAGATGAAGTTCTGAATGCAGGCACAGATAGGCAAAAAAAAATACTAAAATTCTCCAGAGAGGTAAAACAAAATAAGATTCTAATGGCCGCTATTCAAGAATATCTCTTTTGTAAATTTAACACAGAAGCTGAATTACCTTTCCCCTGACAAACACTGATTTTTACAGTGATGTTAACACCAGCAAGCTCCAGCAACCCCACAATTAAAAAAAAAGTCAATGAAAATACACACCTACAGTCATGCAGTCGAGATGACTCAGTAATTTTAGCTGAGTTGTTACAGCCTTGGGAGCTCTGCCATTTCTTTTATTGAACCTTTTCCTGATGATACACATTACTGCTCACTATTTCTTGACATTTGCTGTCAGTCCATTTCAAGTGAGATAAGGAAGGAGAATGATGTTTTACAGAGAAGGAAAAAGAACCAGAGGCAGTATTATGTAGGAAAGACTGCAAACGCCTTAAGAGAAAAACAGAGCAGCACAGAAAACAGCCAACTGGTTAAAGGTGCAGCCTGCATCCTCTGCCTTTTCGGGAGGACCTGACCGATGAGGGCTGAGCAGGACTGTTCTTCAGTTCTTTTCTCCCCTGGTGTGCAAATGCTTGAGGATATTGCAATCATATTTCAGGAAAGGTGAGGGAAGGGAGAGCAGGGAAAAAGAGGAAGGGGGAGAGAAATGTGCTGAAAACCACCCT
This sequence comes from Bolborhynchus lineola, assembly GCA_025448015.1. Lineage (NCBI taxonomy): Eukaryota > Metazoa > Chordata > Aves > Psittaciformes > Psittacidae > Bolborhynchus > Bolborhynchus lineola. Next base: position 57,351 of record JAOEHX010052316.1, read on the forward strand.
GATTTACTCTAGAAAAAACTCTGGAGTAACACTCAACAAAAGAACTAGAGTTCCCTCTAGCCTTCAGACAGTACTACAGTTTGCAATTGGAGGACCTTCACAGGTTACTCTTGATTT
>JAOEHX010052319.1:13908-25852 GCA_025448015.1 Bolborhynchus lineola
TTCTCATCCTATCTTCATATGGGAGGTGCTCCAGTCCCCTGATCATCCTCATGGCCCTCCTCTGGACTTGTTCCAACCGTTCCATGTCCTTTTTATGCTGAGGACCCCAGAACTGCACACAATATTCCAAGTGAGGTCTCAGGAGAGCAGAGTAGAGGGGCAGGATCACCTCCCTCAACCTGCTGGTCACGCTCCCTTTGATGCAGCCCACGATACGGTTGGCTTTCTGGGCTGCAAGCGCACACTGCCGGCTCATGTTCATTTTCCCATGGCCCAACACCCCCAAGTCCTACTCCGCTGGACTGCTCTGAATCTCTTCTCTGCCCAACCTGGATCTGTGCCTGGGATTGCTCCAGCCCAGGTGTTGATACAGTTTGCTCTGAGCAACCTGCTCTACTGGAAGATGTTCCTTCCTGTTGCAGGGGGTTGGAACTAGATGAGCTTTCAGGTCCCTTCCAACCCAAACTATTTGTGATTCTATGATATTATTAGTTCTATTTTTCTTTTTTTTCTGTGCAAAACATTTTACTGAACAATGCAGTATGTGCTACTTTGTGAGAAGACGAGTAATTGGATGAATTATGAACAGAGGGTCCTCTTCTGCTGACACTGTCCCTCATCCATTCTTTCTCCTCTGCATAACTTCTGCCTGGCACCTTAGGAGCGAGCCAGTGGAAGATGTCACAGCCAGACTAAGACTCATGATTAGATCTTTATCTGCAAGTCAGGTCTCCTCAATTCATAAAAATTCAGGATTAAGTGTCTTCCTCTCCTCAATTCAAGTCAAATCCTTCAGCCCAAAGTGAGTATGGGGATGAACCAGAAGAGAGGAACACTGTCAAACACAATGCTCGGCCTCTTTATCACTATTGTCATAATAAAGCTTCACATGCAGGCACTGAGGGTCTTAAATTAAATGTCAAATAGTATCTACTACCAGGAACATGAAATATAGTAGCCTACAGGGAAAAGCAGCCTGACAGCTTTGCTCTGCTTGTCAAAATAGCAGTTGCCTCATACAGCTTTTCGGGCAAATGAACAACCATTTACCAAACAAAAATGTTACCAGAATCTACTCACTAATGCTTACCAAGGAGTGCTGGGGATGGTGAGGAGTAAAAGCAATTTTTAAATCCTACTCAGAAGTTGAAGAGATCAATTTCTCCACTTGTAACAGAAGAACATATAGAGATGTCTCAATTTTTATTTAGTTACTTTTTAAGTTAAGTTTGAAACCAGGTTATTTAATCTTCTCCCCTTTCTCCTCACCAGTAAAACATACGAAATGCCCTGAGCTTATTTCTCTCTCAGGCAACCGGGAAACTGCTGCTGCCTTTTTGAAAAGACTCAAGAAAGCTTGCCAGCAGAAGTTTATGAAGTCTAGTTAATTGCTTCAGCATATTGATTTCATGCTTGTGTGAGAAAATGTAGCGCTGGAGACACTCCTAGCTGCTTAGCCCTCCAACAGCTGGTGCCCTGGCACAGCCATGCTGGAAACCCTGCTTTGTGGAGGAAAAGGTGGGATCGTCTAACACATGTCCACAGCCACAAAACCCCTCAAACCTCCTATAGGAACTGCTGATACTCATCCAGATTTTAGAAGATGCTGCACCAAAGAGAATTTTCACTTTCAGAAAAGCAGAATAATTTGAATGCTCATAACTTTTCCTAAGCACCTGATTCTGTTGACAAGGACCATTCTGTGCCACCACAGACATATAGCACAGCCCTCCCAGTGTATGGTGAACACACTGCAAGCAGGAGGAGGACACAGGGAGAAAAGAGCAACTCCCAAATGGCCCAAGTGGGCACACTTGCATTGCCCAAGCACATGCTGGAAAGTATATGGTAATTACAGTTGATTCTCTGATGCATTAATTTTAAGTAGGGTTTTAGGGTGTAAGCTGGAAACTAGACTTAGTCACAACAGGAAACAGCTAAGGTGTACAACACAGATGACTTGGGGGAAAAAATAATCACAGAATTAATAATCAAGAGTGGATGAAAACATTAAAATAGAAAACCAAACTAATTTCTACCATGACAGTTCTGTGTGGGCACTCACATGCTTAAGAAACCTTTCTTCTCACAGCTTGCAATAGAAAGCACTAAAAATGCTATTTCCAGGATATTTACAAAGTTTTAATGACTGCAAATGCAAGCAGAAATTCTAGATGTACTGAACTCCAGAAGGGACACGGGACCCACTCTGTATCATGATCATGAGGCAAGACTGCTGGCTCTCACAGCTCTTTAATTAAATAACTAAAGGCAGTTTGGGGCATGGGGGAGGGATGCTGGAGTCCATCCACATTGTAGCAGAGAAAGGAAAGGCCACAAGTTTTGTAAAAGACAACATCAGAAATCTTCATCCACCCTTTGCAGAGCTAAAAATAACTACAGCACCTGCAGGATTTCAGCGTTTGGATCATAATCAAGTCTTGTGGTGTTAAAGGTGGGAGGAAAGCATCAGAGGAACAAGGAGAGGAAAGGTCTCAGGACCTGAGTGTACCAACAAGGACACAGCATCCAGAGAACAAACTGCCCTTTGTTCCTGGCTGAGGCAGACGCTTCATAAGGAAGGGTTAAAAAACCAGGCAAGCCCAAAAGCACACTGAGAGATGAGTCAGGCTAGAGCAGAGATGTCAGCTTTCTCTACCCACAGTATTAGAGCTTACTTAGTCTGTGGTCTTTTATTAAGGTCCACAAGCCAGGACAGCCTATCTAGGAGCTGCATGTCTTCAGACACAGCTTTCTCCACAAATTTTCACCTATCTAGCACTGGCTTTCCACCGCTATCTCTACAACTTCCACACTTGATGCTAAATTCACAAACACTAAAGTATGTGACTCAGCAGCTCAGGGCAGAAACCATCATCATGCTCCATAGGAACATAGATGCTGAGGGTTAGAAATGGGAAAGATCTATTGGGGTATCTTGGCTAGCTGCTCTAGTCTCTGGTTTATGCTATTATTATATCCTGTTCGATTTACATCAAAATAAGGCAGCTAAACTTCTGGTGTCTTCCTGAAATAAAGATCATTACTGACTTTGAGGTTTGGAACTATTTGTAATGTGTGATTCCAATGCAGTCATGAAAAGCTTCTTATACAAAACATTCTGATCTCAGTCCTACCAACATGTTTTGTTTTACAAATATGCCATGGATTAGAAGCCATCTCTCCTCTTTTATGTTTGTGTACAAAATGCTAATACCAGAGAGCGGCTTTGCCCTCTGGCTTCCTCATTCCCAATGCCTTGGTGGAAGCTCCAAAGCCACATTATTTGATACTTCCATTTTTCAGATTTTGGTTAGCAAATCAGGATTTAGACCCCCTGTAACCACTGGTGGCTCTTGCTCCAATGTCAGATAAAACATCCGGTACTCCAGATGTTGCACCTTCTATCCTATTTCCAGAAAGACCTTCTGGTTAGCTTTGTCATATTCAGTCCTTCTGATCACATTAGCTTCTAGCACATTTTCTGACATTACATGAAAAGCTGAGAACGACTTGGACTTCTCTATGATTCTCCAGCATGACCTGAGCAACAGCCTGGCAAAGTTTGGATCTTTCATGTGATGCTTGTCCAAAGCCATTTTATAATGAAAGCTAGCCCTTAAGGTTAACACTGTGGTATGTGTTCATGAAACACTTGTGTATAGTTCAGAGAAAACAAACAAAAAAGAAACAAACCAAAATAAAGCCCAACAGCAAACCCACACTTACCACTTATACGTTCACAGTCAGAAAACTGAGGGGGAAGATCCAACTTGCAACCAGTAACATTAGAAGCCTACTTTCTACATTTGTTTTTGATTGGCAGACTTAATTAGAGCTTAATGCAATGTTCAGACAGGCATTAACAATACACTGTGCTTAGATCAAGGAGAATGAAAGGCGAAAGAAAGCGAGCAAATGCTCAAACAAGCAATCACTTCTGTAACTTACTTTTGGGTCTGTGAACTTGAACTTTAGGCTTTCCACCATCTCCAGACTGAGCAGGTTCAGTGGAACAGGCTCTGTTCTGCAAGGACAGGGAGCAGAGGGCAGTAGACAGCACTTATTTCAACTCTACAAAGCACAACAGAGATTCTCAGTTAACAATGGGAGGCAGCAATTTTTCAGCTTACTCTATCTGCCAAGTTGCAGTAAAACTATGAATACATTAGCCTGCCCTGTGGGGATGCTTTTGTTCAGTCAAAAGGACCAAGGAAGAATGAAAAAAAAGAAAAGAAAAAGGAAGAAAGTGTGAATTGGGAAAAGGGAAAAAAAAAAAGCCAACACAAAAAGTCCAGAAGAAAGAATAGCTGCCAAGTGAACTGGGAAACCTGCTAGAATGGAAATTAAATGCAATTGCATGGGCAATTCATATTTCTCATGGCTTTTTTGCATCCTTGTTAATGAAGTGGGGCTATGAGAGAAGCTCCTGGATGCTCTGCAGCCATCCCCAAATTCAGTGGCTCTGAAGCTTGAAGGGTCACTTAGTCCTTGTATATACAGGTGTTAAACTTGGTCTTTTGAATGCACATTGAGTGCCTGATAAATTAATACTTTGAATTTCTATTTTAATTTATTTATAAATGGGAATAGAGAGAGATTTAAAAAGTAATGATTAAGGAAGTAATCAAGGATGCATGCTTCAGGAGAGAAAAAGTGAAGTGTGAGACACTTAAGGAATACCTGAAATACTTGTTTCTTTCAACTACTCCCTGCAAAAAAATTGTTGCTCTTACTTGAGAGGCAGCAGCTTGCTGACAAACGAGAGTTGAGACAGAGTTTAATGGAGGTTTTATTCTGATTTTATGTACACTATTTAACAGAAAAGAATCCGAAAAATGTCCTGACACCTTGCTGGAGGGAAGCTTAGATGACTAAGTCCCGATTCAAATGCTAACATACAAAATGTCAATCCTCAACCTCCCACCTAATCCCAGAGACACTTGAGTGTTTGCCAACAAAATACTCCAGATATCCTTTTCCCCTCCTCTGAGTGTGTAGACCACGTAAGTCTCAAAGACCAAACAGCCCAGCACCAGCCTTACACATTGTTTCCTACCTAATTCATCCACTGAACCATTCTTCTGCCTCTACCATAGGCAGGCCCCATGTAAGACAAAATGAAACAAGGCCGTCATGATCACCTCGCCTTGCACAGCCAGCACCTTTCTAACAAAGACCAGGCTCAGTGACACTCTCTGACTGACAGACCTGAAACCAGGTCCTCTCAATAAAGTGATCCAATTCTTGGTCTGCTGGCCCTTCTGAGTCAGGACTCAATATGTCTGTATATCTCTGTATCTTCTCCTCTCTGTGTAAATAACCAGGTATCAGTCAGAATACAGAAAAACGGAAAGATTCATTGCTGTATATCCCAAGCTGAAACAGGCGCTCTCCTTGGCAAAGAAGACCAAGGATAAAGCTTAAAGTATGTATTTCTCCTATGGATTTCTGTCTGTTGACCTCACAGATACACATTCTGGATTTCCTAAATCAACTTCACAGGCAGTACCTATTCTCACACATAACAGGGGAAGCCTAAGCCCCAGATCAGAAAAGTGTCTAGTATTATAGTAGTTGCCTGATTATTCTCAAGGCTGAGAGATGCGATGCTCAGATTAAGGTTCTTTCCCAAATCTAGCCCCTCACAGACACCACTCCTGACAAACTCCCTCTTGTTCACATACTGAAGAGTGGGAAGAATGACAGAGGTCCTCTTTGTGTTTCTTCTCAGCCATCCACCCCACATACTAGTGAGACTACTGGATTTTAACATCAAGTTGCTTTATCCTGGTACCACACTCTACCACAGACCACCAGGGACAAGAGCCAACTACACCATATCAGCACCATCTGCTATCAGGCACTTCAGCTCTGACCTTCACTCCCAACTGGAAAGAAAGAAGCACTGTAGATATCCTACCTAGGCATGGCCCCGGTTTTCCAGTCCAGGGATATGTCATGGCACTGACAGAGGCAGTTAATGCTAGTACAGAAGCTTTCCGAAGCAAGCATGGCAAAGACCAGACTAAATTAACTGAACCACTTGAGACAAGAGAGGGTAGGAAAGAAGATCAGCTCACAGGAGCACTGATAGCTTCCAACAACAGTACCAACAATGTCGGTTTTTTGGCTGCACCTTGATTGACATTAATGGTATTCCTTCCCATGCAGCTGAACGCTGGCTTGCCATGCCACCAACTAAAGCTACCTAGAGATTTTTTCACTTCGTGATACTCATCCCACTGCTGAAAAGCCCTTCAAAAGTCCATTTACCACATTGTCACAAATCAAAACCAAATCCTATTTCAAATGTATTTGGTTTCTGGTGCAAGGAAATGAACGAATTTCCCCTGCTCCTTACTCTCCTTTCTCACTCTAGGTTTCATGATACCTATGGAGTGCCAATCTCTAGACTTCCTAGGTGCCACGTCCTCTTTTGGACAGCACAATTATCTCTTTAGCAATCAGCTTGTGACTTAACAAGAATGAATAGCAGCAAGGGGTGAAAATCAAAAGCAATGATGTCTTCATACAGGTGCCTCAAGCAACTAAACAAGGAAAATTTAAGCTTGTACTATATAGTGTGTGGGCAAGATGACTTCCAAATAGATACTTTTCCCAAGCAGCATCAATGTCAAGTCTCCCGAGGAACTATTAATAGTCAAGACAGAAGGCAGAATGACTTAAATGAGCCACAAAGCATCCCAACAGCCCAATAACACCCCCCTGAAGTGACTGATAGAGACAGAACACAAGAACATTTTTATTCCTCTATTAAGAGACATTGAACATGAATCAGAGAGATTTATATCCAAGTTCCACTTGACCCCAGCTTCAGCCTGGATCTACTTTGGCAGCTCCCCAGCTCTGACCACTGATCACTGCTGGGCAGCATCTGCAATTTCAGTTTCCCTTGCTATATGGCTCTTTTGAGGTTAAGAGTACTGCCCAACTGGTTTGTATTGCTGCTCTTTCCAAAGGAGGCATCAATAAACTGATAGGCAGGCACAGTGGCAACATACGGGGGATTTTTGCAGGGGCTGCACATGCTTGTACATGCACATCATAGGCAATGTGATCTATGCCAGTGATAAAAAATGCTAGTCATTAAGGCTTTTGCAGTATGGCTAAAGCCAACAGTTTGAAGTATGCTCAAATACTCATCCATTTTGTTTGGACAGCATAATTATCTCTTGAGCAATCAGCTTGTGAGTTAACAAGAACCAGGTTGCTCCAAATCCCCATCCAACCTGGCCTTGAACACTGCCAGGAAAGGGGCAGCCACAGCTTCTCTGGGCAACCTCTGCCAGTGTCTCATCACTCTCACAGGGAAGAACTTCTTCCTAAGATCTCATCTCAGTCTCCCCTCTGTCAGGTTAAAGCCCTTCCCCCTTGTGCTGTCACTACAGCCTTTGTCAAAAGCCCCTCTCCAGATTTCTTGTCAGTCCCTTCAGGCACTGGAAGCTGCTCTAAGGTCTCCCTGAAGCCTTCTCTTCTCCAGGCTGAACTAGCACAGCTCTTTCAGCCTGCCTCCATGTCAGAGCTGCTCCAGCCCTTGGAGCATCTCCATGGCCCTCCTCTGCGTGCAGTAAATCTTTTATTACTTACTTGGGGTAAGTTCCTGCAGCAGTACTGCCACTGATTTCCTTCTAATTGCTTATTCCTGCCTGTCCTGTCCTCTAGTTTCCTTTTAGCACAGCAGGGGATGAGGACAGTGTATTCTCCAATGGCAAAATCCATCAAGCAAAACTCGCTGGGAAAAGTGGTCGTTAGTGGTGCCCTTTTTTATCACACTAAATGGAGGCTAATGTGATGCTATTAGCTGAGTCCCAGCTTTTCTCTGGAGATGCTTTGTTTCATTACAGCTGCAGTCAAAATGCCACCCAGACAGCAATTTTAGCCCTTACTCCTCCATCTGACCACAGCAGGAATAAAGCCACTTAGTCTGGCAGCTCAGAAAACCTCTCTGTGCCAAAGGAATACCTTGGTAGAGCATTCAGCAGTGCAGTTCCCTGTTGTAGGTGCCCCGGGGGAGGGTTGGCTGCAGGAAAGAGGAGGTGAGTGTTGTTATCTGCTCCTCTCTATTTTGTAATGTAACAGACCACCACATCTCCTTGGAATGATCTTTGAGGGCTTTTGAAATGACGCTTATGAAGAAAAAAGTCGAAGGCCCTGGAGAGCCATCTGATGAAAAGCAAGTTTTGATGTGCTGTAAACCCTCCCACCCATTATTCACCCTGCCACAGCAGCCCTCCCCTTTCAGCACGCACTAACGAACATCATAAGCCTATTGGAAAGAAGTGTTGGAAATTAAAAATAAAATTTACTCTATTTAGTGCTCAATTAAGGGAGAAGAGTTTACTCCATCTCTCTAGGGCAGCAAAAAGTGGAGCAGGCTGTTAGGTTCATTGAACATTGATGATCATTTCCTATTATGCTAAATTATTGTTTCCTTAGCCAGTGATCAACTACAATAGCTTTATTAAAGCCCATTTCAGTTAGAATAAAGAGACAGTGCCTTTCTGCTGTGGTAGCTCTTACATGCGACAAAGGAGCAAGGGATTTACAAGGGGGTGATTGTTGGGAAAGCAAGGGAAGCAAAGGGCCTCAGTACTCTTGCAGATGCCCTCACCTTCCCCCCACCCCAATAAGAGAGATAAGGAGCTGCCTGAACAGGAAGTTAGTTTGAGCTTTGTGCTTCCCCAGTTGTCCTGTAGCAGGCACCGTGGAGCAGGTCTCTGGTGGAGCCAACGCAATGCAGAGCTCCCCCCACAGAAAAACGTAGAAAACCCTAAAAAGACATTTCACTCATGGCGCAGACCAAAGCATGGGCTGTGGCAGTGAGGAGCAAACACAGGACATAACAACGCAATCCTATGGGGAAAAAGATAACCCAAAGCAAAATGAGCCAAATCTGGTGTAAGTCCAGGGAGGCAATACTACACTCCTTAGAAAAAAATTGAATAAAAGAATTTTAGTAGTTCTGTAGAGGCCACTGTCCAATGTAATTACAGTGGCAAATTGATGCTCTGATATAATGATGCTGCTGCTGAAAGGAAAAGATATGAAATGATGGCAAATATTTACTAAAAAACAAGGTTGAAATTAAGCCAGGGCAACATTGTAAACTGCTTTTGAAGCATATTGTTTGCGCCACACACCTCCTGTGTCCCTCTCCAGCACTATCATACTCTTGCAAGATGACTGGGTAGTGAGGCCCTGTCACAGGCTGCCCAGAGAAGCTGTGGCTGCCCCATCCCTGGCAGTGTTCAAGGCCAGGTTGGATGCGACTTGGAGCAACCTGGTCTAGTGGAAGGTGTCCCTGCCCATGGCAGGGCGTTGGAACTGTATGGGCTTCAAGGTCCCGTCCAACCCAAACCATTCTGTCATCCTATGGTTGTCACTGGCTGCAGTTCTGGGCTCTACCCTGTGTGCTCTACATGAAAAACTGGTGCGTTGCCTCACCTGCTGCAAGAGGAAAAACATGGAGGCAGAGATTTCACCTCCAGAAGTCCCTGACCCTTGAGCGGACGTTTCTCTTCCTACCTTCTTGCTCTAGATGGATGAGCAGTTTGACCCTGCTGGGTCATTCAGCAGCTGGGGATCCTCTTGCAGCGCTCTCAGGCATTGATTTTCACACCACTCTCCTATGGTATTTAAAATGCCATTGCTCCTTAATCTGGGGCATACTCAAAATATTACTTATCCAGACCACAGGTCAATTCTGAGTGGGAATGGGTGGGAAATGGGAATGATCCATTCTGTTTGCATGGTGGGAGGCACATGGAGGAGGGGAAGAAGAAAACTAAGTGCTATCAGAGGAATGTTGTCGAGCACATGGAAAACAAGTTCAGAAACTCCCCAGGGTGCACAAGACTTGCTTTATTTCAACAAGACATTTTCAAACTGCAGGAACTTCAATTTTGAAGTTGCTTCTCCCTGCCCCAGTCTGTCTCTGTCTTGCCATACATGCCATAGTGCCTTCTGATGTTAAATATCTTGCTTGAAATCTACCTGGAAAAGGGGAGGATCAATAGGCTTTCAGTTTTGCATCCATGACAACGCATACTTTACATATCAGATTATCCTGAACAAAGGAAAATTAAATACTTGATGTGAAAAATCTTGGGGTTTCAAGGGTAGAGGGGAGGGGAGAAAATAGGCTTTGAATCCAGGTGCAAATCTGTCATATGGAATCCTTAATGCAATGCACTTAAGAAACCTCACCTATGCAGAAATCTTTCAGTTCTGTCTTAACAAAAGTATACTTATTTCCTTTTATTGAAACCCAATTATTCTGGAGTTGGGCTGAACAGTAATTAAATTAGGTTGTCAACAGCATAAAATGACCTGATTTTCTTCTCCTGCGTCCTCAGGGGTTTATTTACACAATCACAGAGTGAGTAAAATGCATAAAACATCTCTCATGTGGTTTAATTTTACAATCATAATGATCCATGCTTTTAAAATCGCAGTTCCTACCTCAACAGCAAGGCAGTGAAAAAATAATTTCCCATCTGCACGTGTATTCACAATGAAAACCAGCTCTGAAATCCCAAATCCTTCCAATTCATTACTGTGCCCCCAGCAAGCGCACATACCTATGCTAATATACAGCAAGGCACTGACTCCTTCTCTCCAGCAGTTTCAAGTTTCAATTTTAAAGCTCTGCTCTTCAGGAAAGACTTTGAATCAGGCACTTTGCGAGGCTGTGTGTACTCCTGCTAAGGCAAGGGGAGCCCACATGGAGGGTCAGGCCAGCCAGAGGGTGGAAGGGGGCACTACTTGCTATGAACAAGTCCAGAGACAGCCTAAGAGGGGTTGGTGCTTCCCATCAGAGCAACTACTGTGCAGACTGATACCTGCACATTGCAAGCCTGGCACTCCTGAGTAAATGGCACCTAAGGAGCAGGAGCTTGGCCTGAAAAGCTTCACCAGCACAGAGTTCTTTCTGGGCTCTTGGTGATAATGTACCCAGAGATGCTCCAGCTGATGACTACCCAAGGCAGCAAGACACTGCAGAAATGAGGCCTGAGATATACAGTGACAAGATTAACAAGGTGGAGGAGTGCTGGTTGCAACACACTGGTAGGTTTGATGGGCTGCTGATGGCGGTGATTAGGCTTGCAGGTGAAAGCCCTGTGGCCCCTAATGCTGCCTTAACTGGGTGGAAAAGGGAGTGATGGGAATGTTTCATGGTTCTGTTCTGCCTTTGCACGAGGCCCACAGCCCATGGGGTGCCTGACCGAAATTCTCATTTACAGGTAATAAATACACCAAAGTGAGGAAGTGGCTGCTCCCACACACTGTGTGACAGCAGAAACAGGTAATTTGACTGCAGTCTCACCTCCATTTCTTTCAAAGTATAAATTTGGCATTTGAGCTCCTTCATGGAAGAGAATGAGAATATACCCTTGTGTTGCAGACAATTTGATGGGCTTGTACCAAGTCCTTTATTGTCCTCATATTACAGAAAGGAAAAAACCAACACATAAGCCAAGGGCACGTTGCATAGCACTGATGGAGCCAGTGCACCTCAATTGGCAGGAAAGCAAGGCCAGCGATGGGTGATCCCTAGCGAATATTGCATAGAAGGTGAAGGTGGTCCGAGGTGAACCTTACACCAGAGCTGCCAAGATACGGGCGCAGGTTTTCCTCCGCTTGCCACGCTGCGCAGGGGGCCGCGTGCCTTCACCTCAGAGTTGTTCTGGATGCTTTGGGCTGGCAGGAGCCATCTGCCATCTGCCGTGGGCAGGAGGGCTCGTGTTTGTGACCTCAGGGGGCCCGCTTCCCCCAGCTGGCAGCTGGCGGCTCACACTGCCCGTGCGCTGCCCGCTCCTGCTGCCTGGCTTCCCCCGCGCCTCCGCCCGGGCAGCAGGCTCCTGCCCGTGCAGGAGCAGCACAGCCGTGCTGCGGAGCTCACCTTGGTTCCCAACAGCGC